>JAPKLX010000043.1:189435-219722 GCA_026898415.1 Leonotis leonurus | reverse complement strand
TATATATATATATATATATATAGGATATAGATCATATAGAAAGTAATTTTTCTGTAGAAAATAGGAAATGATCTCATCCATTCATTTATCAAATCCAATGGATGATATTGTGGCAGTTTATTTCGAATTTATGGCATTAAAAAATTACAAAATAAATAACTAAAGGATAATTAAGTAATTATACTAGGTGGGAGAATTGGAAATCGCAACATGCAGTTGAGGGAATGGAGATAATTAAGGAAAGATAATCATGTGTTGTAACTGAACGATTATTATGATTTCAGTTACCATATTTATTAGTTAGAATAATTAATTGCAAATTAGATAGGTGAGATCGTGAATTGAAGGTTGAAAGAGGAGGTACGGTTGTTTATCGCCATTATTACGATATTGCAGAGTCGCAGTTTGTGTAGAAGATGGAGGAAGGGAGTGAAGGTTAGTTTTTTTTATGAGCAGTTACGTTATTTTTGAATTGAGCTAGAATATAGCTATATATTGAGTTAGTAATTCACAATAATTGAATTGCTTGTATATATACTATATTGATATATATGCGATGATTTGATGGTTTTTTTCCAAAAACAGTTTAATTATAATTTCTCATACAGAAAAACATATTTTAACTGGTATGTAGTTATTTTTGACAATGATAATGATGTTGTTTACGTTGTAATATTGAAAAAGGAAATTGTGTTAAATAGTTTTGTAATATGGTGTTACATTAAGTTGTTTATTTTTTGGCAGAATATTTATACAGTAGGTTATGAATTGTATTTTAATATATTTTTGAATCATTAATAATATGAATATGAATTATTGGAAAGTATTAGTATTTCAAATGTGAATTATATCATGCTGTACTATAACTGTACATTATATGAATTATTATAAATTCGAATTTGAATCGTTTAATTTTATACGTTCAAATTTTTTTTGTTTTTTTTTTGGATAGCATTGTTTTTTAATGTGGTTAATAATATGTGTTGAACCTTTTTATTTTAAGGTATTGATGATCATATTTCAATGAACGAAAGAGAAATTCACATACCAGAATGTGATGCTGGATTGAAACCAATAGTTGGACAAATATTCAGTACATTAAAGGAAGGTATTCAGTTATATCAGAAATACGCTGCTGTATGTGGATTTGATATCCATCACGGTACCATTACAAGAGCAAGAGATGGTACTGTATTGTCCAGATATCTATTGTGCAACCGGGAAGGCTTGAAGAATGTTGATCGTTTGGATGAAAACAATAGGAAAAGACGTAGATTATCAAGCCGTACCAACTGCAAGGCGAGAATCATATTCATAATGAATGGTGCTGAAGGTTATCGTGTAAAAGTTTTTGTGGAGGCGCATAATCATGACCTTATTTGTACGGATTATAAAAGATTTATGAAGTTCAATCGGAACTTAGATATCGGGTATCAGAACTTCATATTAAACTGTGCTATGGTTAATATTGGTCCCGTGAGGTCGTTTCGTCTGTTTAGGGAGTTGGTCGGTAACTACGATGATGTTGGTTGCAGTTTATCAGATTTTAAGAATTTCAATCGTGATCTTCGCGCTTTTGCGATCGGAGTTGATGCTCAGATTATTTTGGACAAACTACAAAAGCAACGCGAGGTTTGTCCTGGGTTCACGTTTGACTTTTGTGTTGACGAAAATGAAAAATTGAAGAGCTTGTTCTGGGCTGATGAACATGCGAAAAGCTATTATAATGCGTTTGGTGATGTGGTATCATTTGACGCAACATATTGTACGAATAAGTAAGTTGAAATTTTCATTTCAAATAGTATAGTGCATATATTGAATTGTGTTATTAATAGTATTGCTTTATCATATTGATAATATTGAATTGTGTATTGATAACAGGTACAATATGATTTTTGCACCTTTCACTGGTAAGGACAACCATGGAAAGTGTGTAACATTTGCTGCTGCCCTCTTTACGTCCGAGGATGTAGATGCATATTCGTGGGTATTAAACAATTTCATAGAGTGTATGGGATTGCATCCACGCATCTTAATTACCGATCAAGATCCGGCTATTAAGATTGCAGTTGAACGTGTTATGCCACAGACCATCCACCGTTTTTGCATGTGGCATATAATGTGTAAGGTTGCCGATAAACTACCTAAGAGCTTGAAAGACAATGCTGAATTTACACAGAAGTTCAATTATGTTGTATGGACCGAACATATTGAGCCACCAGAATTTGAACATAGATGGCATTCAATTATGGAAGAGTTTGAACTTGCTGGAGATGCGTGGTTTCAACATATGTTCGAGATACAGCATCAGTGGATACCTGCGTATTTCAGAGACATTGCAATGAGTAGTTTATTCCGAACAACGTCAATGTCTGAAAGTGAAAATAGTTTCTTCCGCAGGTATCTGAACAGAGGATCTAATCTTGTGGAGTTTTTCATGCACTATGGTACCGCTATTGATGCACAACGCAATGCACGCGATCAGTTGAGTAGTCTGGACAGATCATCATTTCCTGAATGTAAAACTAAATGGGAGTTGGAGAAGCATGGAACACTATATATACTCACAAGATTTTCTATGATCTTCAGAAGCAAATTGAATATGCTATCAATACATGTTCGATTCGCAGCATCATTACAACATCAAGAGACAATGTACATGAGGTAGATGATCATAAGTTTGGTATTTTTCATGTTGCTCACGATGTTGAAAGTTTGAATACCAGTTGTTCGTGTAAGCGTTTTGTTAGGCGCGGTCTCTTTTGTCGACATATGCTGGTTGTTATGAAGAACTTGAAGATCAACAAAATTCCAGACAGGTACATTGTGAATCGGTGGACCAAGTATGCATGCATTAAATCAAAGCAGATAACCACACATGGAATATGTATTGAAAGGTGTGAAATGTCTGTTTTGAAAGATATTTTTTCAGACTTCTATTCGATTGTTGGAAACATTCAAGGATCAGATGTGTTGATGGATGAATTTGCATTGGATTTGCGAATGCTTAAAGATAAGTATGAAAGTAGGATGCCCAGTTCGACTTTACACGGAGGGAAACAAACCATATTTGTGAGATATTACGGATCTAGTGTACCTGATAGAGTTGAGGTTCACCCCCCAGACCATGTGAAAATGAAAGGAAGCGGTAGCGGGTTGAAGTCTAGAAAGGAAAAGGCCATACTAAAGGAAAGCAAGCCGAAGAGGAGATGTGGAAATTGCAAACAGATGGCGCACCATGACGCAAGAAACTGTGATAAAGTGCGCGTAACCGGAGCAAAGGCTAATTGATTTTTCCTTGATTGAATTGTAATTTTATTTAAATAGATAGATTTTTTGCACGAATATTTTTTTTTGGTTTTACGATGGGATTTCAAAATTTAATTTAATCATTTACAATACATCTCAACTTTTTTCATTTTTCTGTATTAATCTTTTTTTTAGGTAACAAACTGTACATGTGTGTTAATAATATTTATGTTGTTAACGTTTACTTGAAAACATTCAAATAACATAATACATCTAATGTGCGTGTAGTTGTAATTTGAATAATGTTTATGTGGTGAACATTAGTAATTTATTTTGTAAAAAAACGTATTGAATGTCGAATATTAATATTATTAATATAATTGAACTGTTATCGTATATTAAATGCATTATGCATGTATATATTATGCTTTGTGTAAAATTTTATCGTTTTGGGTATGTTTTCAATTTATTTGATTGTTTATACAAATGAATTGGTAAATAACACACATTGAACTGAAGAAAAACTAAATATGCATTACAGAAATCCAAATAGTATAACGTATAATAAAACAAGTCTGCGCAATCATCTTAGTCTTATGATAAGTGTATAGAACACCAACATTCAGTTAGCAAAAAAAATTCTTAAATGCTATAAAGTTATGACAACTTCAACATTGCATCTATGTTGACACCAGGGCTTGCGGATATGAGTTGATAATACTCATTTGCCTCTACGAGGTTTGCGTCTTTGAATTTGTTGTAGGTCCAGCCAACTATTGTTGCGCAATACCGCACCCTCATCAGTTTCAGCTGTTTCTTTGCCCTCTTAGACAATCCACAATTCCATTTCTTTTTGGAGTAACCCATGTACGTCTCCATGTGGGGCATTAGATATACACCACAGTCCGTGTTGTTTGACGTGTCAACCCAGTCAATATCTTCAACAGTAAAGTTAAAGCGCCCCGTATCAGTGTATCTTGTACTGTGTACACGTGTTTTCACGTGTTTGAAGAACATTGCTACCTGCAAATGTGAACGCAAAGGAAATAGTTATATTTTCAATTGCTGATTATAATTGAATTGAATTTAGTAAGAAGGTTGTTTCATGCACTAGTTGCACATGTAAGCCTCCGTAACGTTTGCCCGTGTCAGCGTCTACTGATTCAACTTTGCTGTCAACAATTGTTATACAGCGTTTCAGCACGTCCACGCAAACAAAGAAGTAGTGTTCACCTCTAAGGATTGGAAAGAACCACTGAAAAGAACATTTGCATAAGTCCACTTACAGTTTTCACAACTCAACATATTGTATAACATAATTCAAATAAACTATAAATTCAATGCAACATAAATTAAAAACAGAAAATTCTCACCATGTCAATCTTATCTAATGGAGCATCACAAAATTTTGAAAGCTCATCGTCCATCTTATCACAAAAATTTCTAAAAAGCCTTTTATTGTTCCAATCACTTGGCGGCGGCACAAATGTTTGCATCTAAATAAATAGTGTATCGATAAATAAATAATCCAATAAAACTTAGTTATGCAAAACATAAATTTATTGAATTTTTTTGAGCTTACTGCAACATCTGTTGTGAAGAAGTAACGCAGTGGTGATCCTTCTGACCGGATGGCCTCGGTTCGATTCAGCATTATGCTCCACACATCAATAACGCTGACATTCACCAACTCACCAACGGCCATTGATAGTAACTCATTCCTTCTTAGAACAACATCCCCATACCTAAACAATTCGAAGTCCCTACACATGTTTTTAAAATTAGGTTGTTGTATTAGTATCATTCAAAGGGTATAGTTTAAGATTATATTTGCAATAAAGTCTTACTTGTCAGCGTCGTCGTTGTTCATTGTGAACAACGCTAGCGCTTTCTCTGTTTTATTCAAATTTGACTTTGTATCTAGTTTGCGTTCCACGAACGGAGAAGTAAATTCTGTTGTCACCTTAAGCTTGCTCCTATCACGACAAGACCTTTTAGCTCTAGGTGGTTCAACAGTAACTTTGGTTTTTCCCTGAAATAGAAATATCAATTTTTTTTACACAGTGTAGTAAGTTTGTGTGTATGCATTATAATAATGTGGTAGTTGTGATTTTTTTTTAGTTAAGTAAATGTATAATACATTGCGTTGTGATGCGGTGTCATCCCTTTGTGTTTCATCATCTAGGACATCATGGTGAATCTGCATATATTGAACAATTCATTAGTATGTTTTGAATCACTGTTCTCAATTATATTATGTATTATGTATATTATGAACAATTTACGTCAATTAATATACCTCTATTGGAACTTCATCAGTAGCAACGTCATCAAGAACCTGCAATTATTGCATTATGCACTAGTATTATATTGCATTGCTAAACTGACCAATTTGAAACAATTATATCATGAGTAATACAACTATTTTTTTTTATTGATAGTTTGTTAAAAAGTATGTGTTACCTGATCAATGCACTTGCTTATTGTTGCATCAATGTTGGCATCAGATATCACCTAAAAAAATAAAAAGCGTAGTTAATTGTGCAACACCATGAACTTATGTATATAATGCATTCAATTTATAACATAACAATCGAGAGATATTATATGAAATCTTAACAACTGTGTACTCGTAATGTCAAGTACATTACACACCTCATGTATGTTAACATTTGTCACATCCACCCTGATTTCATCATGCGGTTCAGCATGTGTGATAAAGATGAAAAAATTAAACCTTAGATATAATAGGAAGCGAAAATATCGAATACTGTTATGATATGAAGAATTATACCTGATCAATATTACAACCTATGTTTTGATTCAGACTCATATCATTTGGGCGGACATTTGCTTCTTCAAAAACCTGTTTCGGATATCAGATGATTGAATTGATATCAGATTTATTACAAAACAAACAAGCTCACGTGCATTTTTGTAACAATAATTAATAAATAATTTGATTAGTCTTATTCTGACAACGTTTTGCATCCTCATGGCTTCCATGTCATCCATTGCGGCGTGCTCGTTTTCCTATCAATTATTAAAACATAAAACAAATAAACGGTTCAGTAATAGTATTTCTACACAAATTAAAATTAAAGCAATGAATCATACCTTATCACTGGTTTGCATAGTAGCACGATCATCATTGAATACATCATGAGCACCAATATTATCTTGTACTCCAACCTACAAACTAAAAGAAAAAAATCATAGATTCAACTGATTTATTACAGTAATTAAAATCCATCAAAAACAATAAAATGTACTTAATCACTTACAGACACGTTATCACCCATGTCGTTTGCATCATTGTAGTTTTCTTCGAATATTTGCGTGAACCCCGCTCTGAAACTTGGTACATCATCAGTCCTCTTAATATAATCTGAAATACTTGTTGAGGCTTTGAGGATTTCATCTAGATCTCTAAGAACATCCGGATTGCTCCAGAATGCGTTCAATTCTGCTTGTGATTCGGATTGAGACTGTGTGGGAATTCCGGTTGTTGATGAATGAATATCCTTAATGCCTATCAATCGGTGTGCTCCTTCTAAAGACCTTTTAAAATTACCATTTTCAACTAATTCACGAGGCGCATCCTCAATCATTTTAAGCAGATCCATCAACTCGGAAGCAACCATCTTCGACTTTGCATGCATACGTTGTGCGTAATCCCCAGCTAGAATATCCAAATCTGCTGATCCTGAGCCACTAGAATTCAACACGTTGCATCCCCCTACCTCAATTGAAATTCCACTGATGTCTATCGGGTCACATATCCTTCCACCTCCAAAACCACCAATTTTAATTTCATCTACTTGACGGGATTTCAGTGATTTGTGCGTCCAGTTCACAATAAGTGGGAAGTTCCTTTGCACCACTTTATTCATTATTTGCAATCTATCCACATAAAAAACCTAAATCAGACATAGTAATTAGTTAGTACTTTTGTTAGCTTCTATTACATCAATAATTATAAATGCTGAAATTGAACGATTCTTACCATAAGAAACAGAGCTGGTCCGAGAAACGGCTTTGTTGTATCTTTTGACCAAGAAAGTCTAGAATTGGCTAAGCATCTCAACATGTATTCGCACCAGTTGTAGTCCAATGCCGTTTCAATACTTTCAATGCAATTAAGAATGTTAGGCACTACATAACCAGCACAACTATTCTCGAATAGACAAGCATGCAGGAGTATTACAAAATTTCTTTTAAACCATACTCCACCATCAGAATCGTTTTGAAACATTACATCCACAAACAGTTTTGGTAAAACCTTACTTCTCTTAGCAATGGGGAAAAAACTATGCCACTGCTCAATTAGTTCCTTATCCTCATTTCGACCATCTACCCCAACTAACCTATCCCCTTTAGGAATGCCAAAAACACGAAAAACATCATCTTCTGAAACTTGAATTCTATGATTATTTTCAACTAAAAGCTCACAGCTTTTGTGGTCAAAACCCTTGACAACATAGTACCCAAGTCTTGTTGGTATCTCTCTAATGTTGAGATGCAACAAGTTTCCAAAACCTAGACTTCTAACTGCATCTCTTTGCCTATCATTCATTCGTTGCACACATGCAAATAATGTAGATGGGCTTGCTCTACATGATATGAGCGGATAGTCTGACCGTTTGTCTTCATTCTGTTCGTCATCCGAACTTTTATCTGTATCACCATTAGAGGGTGGATCAACGTCATCGTTTGATGTTCTGGATCTTTTCTGTTTTCTGACAGAAGCCACCTTTGCACCACGCTTTACACGTTCACGTTGTTCACTTTATCTTGAAATAACGTCGTGACGTGCTTTTGTTCTTTCTGTTCATATGAATAAAAAAAATTAGTTACTTACAGAACCATATTACATAAGAAATATCGAAATCGAATCAGAACAATACCACATATATAATTAGATTACAACATTAATATAAAACCGATTTAATTTATACTATTGTATAATTCATTCAAAAGAGTTCAACATTTAAACACGGCTATTTAATGTATTTGTCAAGTTATCCACAGCAATGCAGGTAGAAATTTAATACAATTCAAATAATTATATATATACAACTCAAAGTATTTACATGTACTAATTTCAATCCAGTATATCATTTTATTTGATATTACAGTTCAACTCAATTAATATAGTATACCAATTCATTCAAATTATTATGTACACGAGAATGACATTAATAATTAAACTGATATGAAATTGCAATACATAGACATAAATATAACAATTCAAGTTTATCACAACTCATTCAGACATCTTGTTCGATATTTGGAAAATTATTTAACATCCATATCAGCAATGAAAATATGGTTGTATATCAATTCAAATGTGTATAATAAACAATTCAATTAGGGAATAATAGAACCAACTCAATATGCGCATGTCGATTTCTAAACACAAGGTTATTGATATTCATCACACACAATGAAACACATAACAAAAAACAACTATTAGCATCAACCCTAGTGTTCAGAGTAGTTTATTTGATCTGTTCGGTCAGAATCAACATAAAACTGAAATACCCATAGCACATACATGAAAATGAAGACCCATTACTTTAAAATTACAAAGCTGATTACAATAACCCATTAATCCAATGTTGAATCATATTTAATCGGCTATTTCAGATAAAAGCCATAATTTTAAACTACACAATTCGGTAATGATTTATTTAACAAACAAATCGATATACAGGGGAAAACCACAAACCTTCATCAATTAGTATTACTCTTCTAATTGATTTTGAACTCTGTTTGTTCGATTTTTGAACCACGCGTCTGCTGGGTGTGGTACGCATATCGAAATCTTCGTCTTCTTCATCGGAGGTCGGACGACGTGTGTTCCTTCGCACTATTTTTGTTTGCAAAAATGGAGAATATCGAATCTGTGTTTTCTGGGAAGAATGATTTCAGAGTTTGAGAGGTTTGAGTTGTATGGAAGTTACTATCTACTCTTCGTAATGTACGCTACTTTCAGTTTTTTAAAAAAATTTCCAAAACCGCCAAAAATAATTTTACATAAATGTCCCTGTTGAATTGTTGAACAACAACTCAACACGATTTTAGTTTGAAATTGGCAAAATTTGGGTATTTAAAATCAACCATTAGATTGTGATTAAGCAAGGGTGCAGATCATTTCCTATATTTTACCAAAATCCTACTTTCTTCCTGAAACCAACCCTATATATATGTGTGTGTGTGTGTGTGAACTCTTAGCCTCCCCTTCATCCTCTTAAAAATATAACACATTCAAGGCATAACGTGACTTGAACTTAAATGCTTAAAACTTTGAACTTAGGTGCTTTAATTCATAACTTAGATGAACATGGCCCTTAACGTAAGATAACACAGTTTTAGATTATTAGTTTGATGCTAGATATGAAACTAAGACTGTTGGCACCCAACAGATAATAATAACAATGATAACAAAAAAAAAAGAAAAAAGAAGCAAGACTTAGCTGCTGTACTGAAGCTCAGTATACAGCCGCCTCAAACTCGAACCATCCCATCCCCGAACAGCCCAAACGGCTACGAACCAACCCCGAACGGCTCCGAACCAGCCCTAAATAGCTCCAAATGGCCCCGAACTAGCCTCGGATCACCCCGAACGGTCCCGAACAGCGCCGAAACAACCCCGAATCACGCCGAAACCAATCTAAAAATATAGATTTCTCTTGAGACTCATTTAATTCATAAAAATCAGAATAAGAAACTAATAATAATTATAATATATTCAGAATATTAGAACTTGAGGTTTGTCACAATAAATAACCAAACAAAAATTAAACTGAAACTATGAAGACTTGGACTCCAGCCCCTAAAAAAAATGACATGCACAAACAATGTAAAACATACAATGAAAATAAGTAAAAGAGCAAAAGGAAAGAGATTTACCTCAAGAGCAGTGTCGAACGGCAGTGGCAGCGAAGTGGTGACACCGGGCGGCGGAGGTTGTTCCACTGTTGTTTGCACCGAGAGTGAGCTAACTCGAGGAGGAGTGATTCGTAGAAGGTCTAGCCTCCGTCGAGTGAGTGGCCACAGGGCAGGCACTGAAGAGGTGGCGAGGCAGCGGCGAGGAGCTCCAGGAAGGGATCCTTGCCTGAATCCAGCCGAGGAAAAAAAAACTCGTCAGAGGGAAGCCTTGGACGAGCAGAGCAGCGAGGGCGACACAGAGTTGTGCTGCCAAAGAAGAAGACAAAAGCGAGCGGTGACGAGCGACGGCAACGAGGCGGTGATAGAGACACTCCTAAAGTTCACCAAACTTCTGCAGTTGTGCATGCTTTGCATGGCAATGGTGTTGGCTCACCCAACTCACGTGTTCTGTCATTATTGGACCAAACTGATGATTCACAAACCACCTAGATCGTACCATGTGTCTGCTTTTGATTGATAGATATGGAAATAGTTTGGACTGTAGTTGGAATATTCTAGGCTCTAGTCTAGGGTTTCTTTTGGCCTATATAAACCCCATGCTGAGTAACAGCTTTGCTATCTTGTAATATTTTTCACATTAATAGAAAGCATCTTTTGCTGCACTATTTTATCTTTACTATGCTTTCCATCTTTTATCCAACAACTCTTTTATGGTATCAGAGCGGTAGCAGATCCTGCTAGCCCGACTCATGATACTCCTCTCCTTTCTCTCATTTTTTCTTTGATTTTTTTTATGGCTACTATCAAGATAACTCTACCTCCAGTGGGGTTATCTCAAGCCACCCACCCACTATTACTTACTTACAAAGCACTCCCATCCCTTTGAAGCTTAAAGACTCAAATTACCTCATATGGAAACAACAGGTGCTTGCTACTCTTAAAGGCTACAGCCTCAAGCATTTTCTTACTAATCTTATTAGTCCTCCACCACGGTGGATAGAGGAGAAAGATGGTGCATCTATCAAACATGTTCTTAATCCAGACTTTACCCTTAGGGAACGTCAAGATCATGTCATTTCTGCCTGGCTTCAAGCCTCTCTTACAGAAAGTGTTATGGTTCTTGTAGTTGGCCTTACTTCTTCCCTCTCGGTTTGGCAAGCCTTAGAAACCAATTTTTCCAATCAATCCCGTGCTAAGATAATGCAATACAAACTTCAACTTCAAACTCTCAAGAAAGATTCTCTTTCCATGGCTGAATACCTTTCGAAAATAAAGACATGTTGTGATATGCTCAACTCCATTGGCTATGTTGTTTCTCTAGATGATCAAATAATGCATATTCTTAATGGCCTTGGCCCCGAATATGATTCTATCATGGTTGCTGCTAGTACGAAGGATACATGGTCTGTTCTTGACCTTCATTCTATTTTGCTCAGCTTTGAAAATCGCATTGAAACTACCAAAGCATCTCTTCCAAATTCTGATGGCTCTCAGCCAAATCTGAACTACTTGGCTACTTTCAACAACCAACGTGGTGGTGGTCGTTTTGGTGGCCAGAATGCTCTTGGTCATGGTGGTTCTTTTGGCAATCGTGGTGGACGTAAAAAGAACTCACAGCGTGGTGGTTTTGGTGGCCATGGCAGAGGTCATTCTCCTGGAAATAAGCCCATATGCCAGGTCTGTTATGTGCCTGGACATACGGCTGATCGGTGCTGGTACCGCTTTGATCAATCTTTTGTTCCTAAGCAGCAATCTCAGTCCCCGCATCAAAGTTTTGGTTCTTCTTCTCAAGGGACTTTCTCTCCTGGTGCAAATGTTGCTCAGTCTTCTTCTGGTGGTTCTAATGCTTCTTCTTACTTTCTGGCTTCAGACTATAACATTGAAGGGGGTTGGTTTCCTGACTCGGGCGCCACACATCACGTTTCTGGTGATTTATCCAATTTAAACTCTGCTTTGGAGTATGGCGGCTCTACTAAGCTCCAGATGGGAAATGGCCAGGGAGTTGACATTTCCCACATAGGTACTGGTTACCTATATACTTCATCTACTTCTAAACCTTTTTTATTATCTAACCTTTTTCATGTCCCTCAAATAACCAAGAATCTTCTAAGTGTTTCTCAGTTTGTTAGGGACAATAATGTTTACTTTGAGTTTCACCCTTCTTTTTGCCTTGTGAAGGATCGAGACACTCACACTATTCTCCTCAAGGGTTCCCTTAGCAATGGCCTCTACTACTTTCCTCATCTGCATTGTTCTTCTCCAGCTTCTGTCTCTACATCTTGTTACAGCTCTTTCTCCATCCTTTCCCAGCCGTTGATAGCTTCTGCTTCTCTCCAGCCTACAGCGGCAGTCACTACATCAACCTCTACCTCTCCACTTAGTTTTAGTATTTGGCAACAACGTTTAGGCCATTGTAATGAAGAAACATTGCGTCGAGCTTTAACATCTTGTAATATAACTCTTAAAGCAATGAATTCTTCTTCACTTTGTCAACCTTGCAGTCTTGCTAAAATGCACTGCATACCATACTCAGACTCTATCACCACTTCAAACACTCCTTTAGCTATTGTTCATAGTGACTTATGGGGCCCCACACCTATCACAAGTCGAAATGGCTTTCGTTATTATGTGAGTTTTGTGGATGAGTTCAGTAGGTATGTTTGGATTTATTTTCTTAAGACTAAAGGTGAAGTTCACAATACTTTTATTAACTTCAAAAACCTTGCTAAGAAACAACTTAACACTTCTTTAAAGTCTTTACAAACTGATTGGGGAGGGGAGTATCATAGCCTATCCTCATTTTTTAACCAACATGGCATCCACCATAGAGTTTCTTGCCCTTACACACCCCAGCAAAATGGCCTTGCCGAGCGCAAACATCGGCACATAGTTGAAATGGGTTTATCTCTCATCTTTGCTTCTGGTCTTCACATGTGTTTTTGGGATGATGCTTTTTCCATTGCTGTATACACTATCAACAGACTTCCTGCCAAAGTCATCAGTTTTGTCTCACCTTTTGAAAAACTTTTCCACACTAAACCTAACTATCACCACCTTCGGTCTTTTGGCTGTTTGTGCTTTCCCTTTTTACGGCCTTACAACTCACACAAGTTACAGCCTCGTTCTGCAGCAGCAAGATTTTTGGGTTATAGCTCACATCACAAAGGATACAAAACATTTCTTCCTTCTGGTAAAATTCTAATTACTAGAGACGTCATTTTCGATGAATCTGTCTTTCCTCACTTCACCTCTTCCTCTATTTCTTCCACTGATTATGAGTCTTTTCCCTCTCCGCCATCCTCTTCTCCTCCTATCATTGCTCCTTTTACTCCTTCTCCCACACCATCAATACCATCTGCTGAAGACTTAGGCACCTCTATGTCATCACCTTCTCCTAATGCACACCCTTCATCTATGTCTTCTAGTTCTGAATCCAGCTCTTCTACACCTCTTTCCTCCCACATTCCTCATGCTGAGTCCACTTCTCATTCTCATGTTTCTTCTTCACCTATAACTTCTCATACTCGTGCTATAGCTCCTCTTCTGGTGGCAACACATCCCATGGTCACTAGAGCTAAATCAGGCATCTTTAAGCCCAAACTCCACCTTGCTAAACCCATTTCTGATAACTTTCTTTCTTCTGAGCCACGTACAGTTCTTCAGGCTCTTACCCCTTGGAAAGCTGCAATGATGAAGGAATTTCAAGCTCTCATTCTAACTAAGACGTGGTCTCTTGTTCCTCATACTGGTAATATTCATTGCATTGGTTGTAAGTGGATTTTCAAACTTAAGCGTAACAATGATGGCTCTATTTCTTGGTACAAAGCTCGTTTGGTTGCTCAAGGCTACACCTAAGAGCCTGGCCTTGATTTTACAGACACGTTCAGCCCGGTTGTTAAGCAGGCGATTATACGGGTTATTCTCATTATTGTTGTGCAGTATAACTGGGACATTATACATCTTGACGTTGATAATGCGTTTTTGAATGGTCGGCTTGATAAGGTGATTCATATGAAGCAGCCACCCGGTTTTGAGACTTCTGCATCTGTCCCTCTAGTTTGTCGCCTCAACAAGGCCATATACGGGTTAAAGCAAGCCTCCCGCGCCTGGTTCTTTACTTTCTCTTCGGTTATCTTGAAGGTTGGTTTTCTTCAGTCTAAAGCAGATCATTCATTCTTTTACAAGGCTGGCTCTTCACCTTTATACTTGCTTGTTTATGTCAACGACATTTTGGTCACCGGAAGTGATTCCCGAGCTATTTCATCTCTTATATGTGAACTTAATAAGGTGTTCTCTTTGAAAAATTTGGGCTTTGTGCATCACTTTTTAGGGCTGGAGTTGAATAGGACATCTTGTGGTCTTTATTTACACCAAAAGTAGTATGCATTGGACATTTTATCCAAGGCAAACATGAGCCTTGCTTCTCCTAGTCCTACTCCAATGGTTCCCAACTCTCGGCTCTCTAAGTTTGAAGGTAGTCCCATCACAGACTCCACTCTATACCGTAGTGTTGTGGGCGCTCTCCAGTACCTTACGATCACTCGCCCGGATATTTCTTTTGCCGTGAACAAGGTTAGTCAATACATGTCTAACCCACTTGATACACATTGGCGTGCAGTGAAGAGGATCCTTCGTTTCGTTGTTGGTTCTCTTGATAATGGCATTCTTATTTCACGCAATGGTAACTTTAATATTGTTGGTTTTTCAGATTCGGATTAGGCCTCGGACATTGACGATCGTCGTTCTACCTCCGGCATGTGCTTATATTTTGGTGGCAATCTAGTTACTTGGGCATCCAAGAAGCAATTGTTTAGTGTATTCTTGTTACGTTTTTAGCTCGTTGTGTAGTGTCTATGTCTTTATTTTTTATGTTTTTCGTATTGTTTTAGTTCGTCTTTACGCCGGTTCTTTTTTTGTAGTGTATTACGCAGGATGTAGTGGAAGATGATGATTTGAGCTAGGATTAATGCTGAAAAGACCATTAATACAAAGTCGGGTGAGGAAGAGGCGTACGAGCATGGAATGGGAAGGAGAAGAGCACAACAAGGAGCTGAAGAGTGCAGCAAGCGATCGCTAGATATCCCATCGATCGCTGGGCTGCAGAAGCAGACGAGGACAGAAGCATGCAGCCAATGATCGCTGGGAAGTTTTATTTTGAGGATCAGAAGGCTGTAGCCAGTGACCGCTGGCTAGCAGTTATGTGCGTGTTTTAATTGTTCTATGCGTCATTTTCAAATTGCGAACATTGTAACTTGTAGAAACTCTCCCACACACTTGTTCTTACTGCTTTCCTTAGTTTAGTGCCTTGAGGTATCCAAGGATTGAAGGGATTTAGCAACCAAATTGTGGATTCTTAGTAAGTTATCTTCAATGAATCTTTCTATGGATTTGCTTTTCAATATGGTTGGCTAAGTTCTTATATAGGGTTGATTGTTTCTTATCTATGGTTTGATGCTTGATTTGATCTTCTTAATGGTTGTTCTGATCCGTGTTTAAGAGTTTTCGATGCTTGATCACCATGTGCAACTCTAGAAATAGGATTAATTTGATCAATGAATGATTCTATTTTTCTTTTGTAATCAAACAACCTAACCTATTAATCGGATACGTAAAATAGGTAATCATATCTTGATTAGTGTTACTCTAAGTGTGATTTGTATACGTTAGTAATAATCACGGATTAGATTTAAGAACACGTAGATTATTGGCTAATCAACTTAGGAAAAACCTATTAAAGATTTGGTTTGATTAAATAAGCATTGACCTAGATTAGAGATGATCTTTACCCTAGACTTCAATCACTTGTGTACCTCCGTTTATTGCTTTTCATCTTAGTTTAGAGTTCTTCTATCTCATCCCGATTAGAGTGTTTAGGATTTACATTCCATTTACGCACTTAGTACTATGTGTTTTGGATCAAACACATACTTTCGCAATTGCGACACATGAAACACATTATGTACATTACCAAAATTTGGCGGTAATGCTAACCTGTAAGCTACAGGTCCGACTTTTTTTTTAGTATTTCATACGGTCCAATAAATCTCGGTTTTAATTTCCCTTTTATGCCAAATCTATGTACACCTCTGGTAGGAGAGACTTTTAGAAAAACTTTATCTCCTATCTCGAAACTCAATTCGGTTCTACGAATATCTGCATACGATTTCTGACGATCTTGAGCTTCTTGTATTCTTCTCTTTATCTATCGTATGATTTTGATCATCTCTTCTATCGCTTCTGGTCCCAAAACTTTTCTTTCTCCGACTTCATCCCAGTAGAGAGGCGATCTGCATTTCTTGCCATAAAGAGCTTCGTACGGCGCTATGTTAATAGTCGCTTGATAACTATTATTATACGCGAACTCTACCAGCGGTAAAACTTGTTCCCACTGCTCGCCTCGATCTAACACTACTGTTCGGAGCATATCCTCTAACGTTTGGATCGTTCTTTCTGTTTGTCCATCCGTTTGCGGATGAAAAGCTGTGCTGAAATTCAAGCGCGTTTCCAATTCTTCGTGAAAACTCGTCCAAAATCGAGAAGTAAATTTGAAATCTCGATCCGATATAATGGATACAGGCACTCCATGCAGGCGAACTATTTCTCGAACGTATGGTTGTGTCCGCTTGTTAGCTCCATAATTAGCAGGAATTGGGATGAAATGAGCGCATTTGGTGAGTCGATCCACTATGACCCATATAATCGTATTGCCTCTTTTCGACCTAGGTAAACCGGTTACACAGTCCATAGCTATATGGTCTCATTTCCACTCAGGAATCTCTAAAGGTTGTAGCTTTCCATATGGTCGCTGATGTAATACTTTGACTTGCTGACAAACTAAATATCGTTTTACGAATGAAGCTATTTCTTTCTTCATTCCGACCCACACAAACTTCTGCTTCACGATAATCTTGCAACTTCTCTGTTGTTTCTGGTGGTAACACCACTTCTATTCTCATTTTATCGAATTCCCTAAGGAATTCTTCTTTCTGGGTGAAAATTGTGCTTAAGGCACTTTGACTTTTCGACTTAACGTGTCAGCTACTACATTCGCTTTTCTTAGATGATATTTGATTTCGCAATCATAGTCTTTAACAAGCTCAAGCCATCTCCTCCGACGCATATTCAGGTCTTTCTGTTCAAAGAAATACTTCAAATTTTTTTTATGATCAGAGTAAATCTTACATTTTGATCCATACAAATAATGTCTCTAAATCTTTAGAGCGTGAATCACTGCAGCTAATTCTAGGTCATGTATAGGATAAGTAAGTTTGTGTGGCCTCAATTGTCTTGAAGCATACGCAATTACCTTTCCTTCTTGCATTAGGACACGTCCTAATCCGTTTTTTTTTTTTTTTTTTTGATGCATCTGTATAAAGAGTAAATTCCTTATCGGTTTCTAGCACCGTCAACACCGGGGCTGAAGTCAATTTACTCTTTAACTCTTGAAAACTATTTTCACACTCTTTAGTCCATTGAAACTTAACTCCTTTCCGAAGTAATTGAGTCATAGGTCTTGCAATCTTGGAAAAGCCTTCAATAAATTTTCGATAGTATCCTGCCAGACCTAAGAAACTTCGAATCTCGGTTGGCATTGTAGGGGATTTTCATTTTTGGACAGCTTGTACTCTTGCCGGATCTACCTTGATTCCTTCTGCTGAGACTATGTGTCCAAGAAAATTTCCTTCTCTCATTCAAAACTCACACTTGCTAAATTTTGCATATAACTTCTCGGTCCTTAACGTTTCTAACACGGTTCTTAGATGCTCTTCATGTTCTTGTTCACTCTTTGAATACACAATAATATCATCGATAAATATAAGCACGAATTTATCGAGATATTCTTGGAAAACACGATTCATCAAATCCGTCTTGTTGTTCCTCTCTTCTAAGTTCGTAGAAAATTTTCGTTCTTCCCATAACGGTAGGTCTAGGCCTCGTACTCTTTCGTGGGGTAATAACGAATCTCGCCATCTTATAAGATGTAACTTATGGGTTTATACCATAAATTCTTAGCTATCATACTATCTTCTCATTCTATTATTCTCAAGATTCTTTCTATCCTTCTCTTTCTATTCTTATCTTTCTATTCTTCTCAAGATTCATAATAACTTCACATAATTAAAATATCTAAACTCATACTTGGCATGCATTCACAAATAAAACTTCATGCAAAAACACAACACTTGCATGTTGAATTTAAAATTCTCAACTTGTCTGGAAATATCTTCTAACTTCTTACCTGGTTGAGCTGTAGGAGATAGATTCTGAACACTGAACTCTTGTTAACTTATAGACTCAAGAAAGGAACCGCTCTGATACCAACTGTCACAGCCCAATTTCTTAACCCTTTCTTAGTCAAGAGATTAGGCCATGACTTAAGTAATTTGGAAGAAACTCTAACAACTTATGTTTGGTTGCAAAGAAACTCAAATTTACTCTCGCGAAAAACAGGGCAGGGCGGACACCTCGGCTTCAAAAGCCCATAACTTTCTCGTTTGAACTCCGATTTAAGAACCGAAAGAACCGTTGGAAAGGTATCGAAAAGATCTTTGAAATGATACCAAATTAAGAAAATTCGGACTGGTAAAACTCACGGAAATGAGGGTTCAACTGACTGCCCTGTTTCTAGCAAAAACAAAGTTTGCACAATTTTTGAATTTGGAGTTTCAACACATCTAAATACCAACTCAAGCAACCAAGAGATAGAGATAAAACATGATAACTCATAAAGGAAAGTGCTACCATGGATATCAAGGGCTAAACCGATACGAAGGTATCAAACGTTCAAATGACATCAAAACATAGATTCGCAACGGAAGAAGTAGTTGAGCTACATGTATGACGACACATAACTCAACTTACAAAATAGCTCATATCATTCAACACAACAATCTATAGTTCACTGACAGTTCATATGACATAAACAACTACAGTGTTCAAATCCATCGCCATCTCCAGCTCAACCTGCACGTTAAGAAAACATGCAGGGCGTGAGTACATAAAGCACTCAGTGGACACATGCCAAAACATTTAAATCTTGCTCATAGAGCCATATCATTGACTTGCCATAATCTTTCTTTTCTGAAAATAATGTAACTGAATATGCATAAAATGTGTCTGCAGACATAAATCTGAAATCTGAAATACCATATCTACGCACTTCTTGTGTTGAAAGGTAGGCCTCCCCTTCAACACTATGACCGGCCGATCCGCTCACCGGCTCACGGTCACATATGTGTACACAAACCCTTACCGGCAGCTCGTCCGGCATAGGGCCGATATCGTAATTCTCTCGTAGATAGGCAATATGCAATCATGCTTAAAACATAGGCAAGTCAACTTCTTAACATAAAAACATAAAGCATAAACAAATCTTTAGCACGTGCATAGCTTTTGGTTAGAAAGCCCACCTGGACGGTTTATTCTAGCTAAACCGAGGCTTCTTCTCTTTCTTTCTTTTCTTCTTTCGCTTTCTCAACTGAACCTTACATTAATTAAAACATGTAAGGTAAGAAATCTTTCTCTTCTCTATGAAATCATCATTTCATAATCTCATTCTTCTTCTTATATTTTACTTAACTATCCTTTCGTATTCTTATAATCTATTCGGCTATTGCATCCTTCTATTCTAGCATCTCATTATCATTTATCTCATCTATATCATTACTTCACTTCTTTACTTACTAAACTAACAATTTCCAATTTCTACATACTTGGCTAATTCTTATCTTATAACTTCACATTAGCCACCATATTCATTCTTTATCTTAATTACTTCATCACATCTAACAAATATAATCTCTATATACAAGTTTCAACTATGCCCTTCTTCTTGAGAATTTAACATCTTAATGTAAGATGGAGTTTATCTTTAGTTTCTTGATTCAACTATGCCTAACATAGCTCAATGATCTCTAATGAATCATCCCTTAAGCCAAATAGCATTAACATAGACTTAAACTTATAAACTCCATAATCAACTTAATTTTGAAAATTCATTTCCAATGCTTGGAAAATTCTAAATAAATTAATCTAAGCATTATTCATACCATTGAACTCAAATATGATCTCAATTTAAACAAATAAAATCAAAATCTTATAGAACAAATAAGCTCCATTTTCGGTAATCATGAAGAAATTTAGAAAATTGGATTTTTGATCTAATTTCTTGCTCTAATCATGTTTATTGATATTTAATAATACTTATCCATGCTTAATTCAAGCAAATTCATCCAAATTCCTATAAATTAAAATTAGGGTTTATGTAGGAAATTAGGGGAAATTTAATTATTCATCATCTCTAACAATTCTTTGCATAATCTTACTTAAAACATGATGTTCTATCTATTTACTACAACATATATGAAAATCAAAGCCTTATACTACAAGCTATGGAACATAAGATTATCATGGATGAAAAGAGAAATTTTTCATCAATTTTACAAGCTAAAGATGTAGGGATGATGATTAATTACCTTAAGATGATCTTTTTCTTGAAAATTGGATGGAAATCTAGCTTAAAAATCTTAATATTTGGAGAAGAAGATTTGGCTATGGTGGTAAGGTATTGGACGGAAATTGAGGTGTCTAGGAGGTAGATGATAATGAATAGTAAAGAGATAAACATACTTATATGATAATTATGAGATTTTCCAATTAAATAATTAATTAATTTCATACTTATCCAATTTCTAGAACCTTCTAGAACGTCCCGACTCCTCGTTTTTCGAGCTTCAAGATTTTAATACTGGATTACTCGTCTCGACACGAGAAGTTCACTGGTTCAGACCGTTCGTGATTCTGAGTTCGTATGAACAACTTATTCGAGTTTTAATATACCGAATAAATCTAATTAAATAAATTCTTTCTAAAATAATATTTTCTAATAAAATCTTCATAATAATCTCTTCTATATATATCATAAAATCGGGCATAAATTATAGGTATTATTGCAGCTGTTAGATTCTCAATCTGAATTTTAACCGAAATCTTATTTAATTATTGCCGAAATTGCAATAATAAATTTTTATTCTATATTTTATCTGTTTTCTAGCTTAATGGAATTTCTAATTCCATTTTTCTATATTATCTAATAGATAAAAATTTTCTCTTCTGAGGGGTATAATTCGTCTGAATTTATTCTATCTCAACCTCTTTCTTTTATCGTTAATATGGAATTAATAAATTCCATTTTCTTTCTTAGCAAAATAATCATAATTCTTTCTTCTAAATCATATAATAAATCCCTCAAACTCTTCTTAATCTCATAAGTATATTCTCTTAAGGATGCAAAGCCTTTTTAATTCCACGATTAGCAATTAAGTACTAATTAAAATTTTGAGGGTATTACACAAGCACTTCATGTTAGGCACGTTCCTTCTCTCGATCAAGTGGCGGATATCTTTACCAAACCATTAAGTATGCAATTCTTCACTCGCCTCAAGAATAAGCTTCGTTTGTTGTCTCTCGGCTCGCTCGAATTGAGGGGTTATGATTGAGACACTCCTAAAGTTCACCAAACTTCTGCAGTTGTGCATGCTTTGCATGGGAATGGTGTTGGCTCACCCAACTCACGTGTTTAGTCATTATTGGAGCATACTGATGATTCACAAGCCACCTAGATCGTACCACGTGTCTGCTTTTGATTGATAGATATGGAAATAGTTTGGACTGTAGCTGGAATATTCTAGGCTCTAGTCTAGGGTTTCTTTTGGCCTATATAAACCCCATGCTGCGTAGCAGCTTTGCTATCTTGTAATATTTTTCACATTAATAGAAAGCATCTTTTGCTGCACTATTTTATCTTTACTATGCTTTCCATCTTTTATCCAACAACTCTTTCAGGCGGTGGGTGGAGCGGCACGAACGGAAACTTCAGAGAATGAGAGAAATCTGTCGAGCGACGTGAGAAGAGAGAAGTGACGTGGGGAGAGTGAGATCGCCAAGAGAGAGGTCACGGGGGAGGAGAATTTCACCGCCGGAGAAGGGAGTCGAACGCCGGCGATGTGAGCGGCGGAGATAAGAAGTGAAGGAGAGAGGATGAAGGTGAGCGGCGGAGTGTTTGAAGAGAATAAGGTTAGCACTAAGTTTAGTCTAGAATTTAAAAATAGAAGAGTGTAGAAGATGGACCGGGTACTGAGCCGGGTCAGACTTAATAGTTGGGCCAAGAATTTAAAAATAGATGGGCCGAGAATTAAAATTAAATGGGCCGAATGAGTATACTTAACTGGGTTAAATTAAATAATTGATCTGGGCCTAGAAATTATTGAGATGAATTGAGAATTTATTTCAGTTGGGCTAATAAATTGGTGAATTGGGCTGAAAGTATTACCACATGAGCTAACTCATTTAATTATCATATGGACTAGTTATAAATTCCATTGGGTTAGAAAAAAAAAACAATTAATTTAATTGGACTATGTCCAAGATTATGTTTATATGATTGAATTTAGAGAACATAAATTAATTTAACTAGAATTTAATCTTAATAATTGATTTAATCATAAATCACATTTAAGATGTATTAATTAGGTTATTCCAACCTATAAGAATTTACATAAATATTTTGACCTAGGAATCGAAATATTCCATTTATCTATCTATTATAACCCAATAATGATTTATTTGGTAATGAATGAAATTAGAATTTACGAATCGTAGTTGATTTGAGAAATCAACAACGACATCTCTAGACAATAATTCTGATACTCGAATAATAGTCGAGTTAAAGATTCGAGAATAATTTTCGAAATAATAAAGGATAATAATTCCTTACACTTAGAGAATATTAGATGTACTCGGATATTGTACCTCACTTGTGATTTATGTAAAGGTTTCGACGAGAGGTCGGATCCTCATTTTGAGAATGAAGCTGTCACAGTCGAGACCACTCAAGTAGGTTTTCTTAGTCTATAAAATATGTGTGCATGACTTTAGAATGAAATTAGTTGTTTTCAAACCACTGTCTTGCCATAAATGTTTCAATATATGTATGATGTCTATCTGTTTATTTATAATCGAATTCGGGCCCTAGTAGATTAGATATCTTACTCGAACTAGTGTGCACAACGGACCGTGAGTCATCTTAGCGGGTTGACCGGTCCAGTGTCCGTGTGAGGTGGCCACCTCCCGGGCACATAGAACTTCAGACATGGTTGATTACAAAAGAACTTAGACTGCAGTCGAACATAGGATTTTCACGAGAAATGATTTTGGTGAACATAGGTGCTTTAGAGACAAAAATCTCTATGTTTCACTTATGATGGCTTGACAGTTATAATTGTAGAGTGCGTTTTCGGCACGTGTCTACTGAGTACTTTTGTACTCAGCCTTGCATGTATTTCTAAACGTGCAGGTTAAGGAACGATGAAGGAGGGGGGTGCTACATCATACTTTTGTCGGTCTCTTAGCAGTTGACTCTTGAGGGTTCTACGTGTCTTCATACATGTAGAACTTTCATCGATCCGAATACTTTTCCGCTGCTAGTTGAGATTTCTATGTATTAGATTCAAAACTACCGTCTTCTTTAATATTCGTCACTGTGTAATGAGCTTATGACTCAAGTCATTCCTATGTTGACTACGTACGATGAATTAATAAGTTAATGTGAATGTTGTTCAATTCATCTTGATTCTACCTCCCCATTCTATTCCCGTTTCTTAAATCCTTCCCTTAGTCACGGTTTTCCGGATTTTACTATCTCGTAGAGTGCGGTCGTGACATTACCACATTTATTGTTGGAAATATGAGGAATATTTGGGAAGGAAAAATGGAAATAATATTTTTGGGAAAATAAGAATGAAGATTACAGTAGCTTGGAAATAGATATTCTATTACAAAAGTAATAAAATAAAATAAGAATGAAATCTCCGTGGAAGAAGAAGCCGAGTCGAGGAAAGATCCTCTTTCCGCAAGACAATATTACGCCCCGGTAGTGCTCACGGTGTGGCGTAGATGTCTCCAAAGATAAAACGGCTTTACGTCTCCTTGATAGCAGCACCGCAAAATCAACGAGCTCCGGCGAACTGGAAAAATGGTTGAGGACAAAGCTTCTTCTAAATGCTTGAAGAAGATGAATGCAGCAAGATGCTTGTTTGAGAGTTGTATGCGTGTATGATATGTCGTGTGTCTCTCAAGAATGAGAAAACACCTATCTATATGGGTCACACCCACTCAGGAGGAGTTATATGAATTAATTACAATTAAATTCCATTCATGATAATTGATTCAAATCAAGTCAATGGACGTTACAGGAGTTACACACATTAGTGGTAATTAATTATAATTAAACCACCTAATTTGGACATACATATGTCCACATTCATCACATCACAGATCAATCACCAGATCGATCTCACAAAATTGGACAGATCGTTGGGCAGATCGTTCGGGACAGATCGTTGGGCAGGCCATGGCACACGCTGTCTGGGACAGGCCATGGCACAATCTGTCTGGCACAGTCCATGGCACAGGCCAGGCCACCAGACCAGAACACCATCAGCTGGACTAGAAAGTGGACCAGAAACTTGGACCAGAAACTGGACCAGAAACTTGGACCAGAAAGTGGACCAGAAAGTTGGACCAGAAAGTGGACCAGAAAGTTCTGCTGAACCAGAACCCCATCTGCTGGACCAGAACCAGAACCAGAAAGTTCTGCTGGACCAGAACCTTCTGCTGGACCAGAAACTCCAGAACCAGAAACTTGGACCAGAACGTCTGCTGAACCAGAACGTGGACCAGAACGCTGGACCAGAAAAGCTGGGCCAGAAAGTCTGCAAAAATAAGCCCAGGATAGCAGACCGGCACGCGCCAGAAGGTGGCACATGTGGTCCTTGAACCAACTTGTCAAACCATAAGGTTTCTTCTCTCCTTATATACATGATGAATGTTGGTTTCATAACCAATGTGGGACAAGAGTTTCTCTTCACTCTTAGTTCCCAAACACATAACTCCATGCTTCAAGTGACTAACTTTAAACATTTATTTCTCACTCAGCGGGAATCGGTTTAGAGAAAATGAATATGCTACGATCATCTACTCGGAACGTAGATCGATCTTACGTCATTTAATTTCCTTAGAATTAAATGCTTCGTCACTTAAAAATTAGTCAAAGTACATTGACCACAACAAATATATAACAAGTATATATTTATTTTATAAAATAAATATATATATTTATTTTATAAAGCACGATTCCTAGGAAATAACCCAAATGCAAATGCACACAAGCTTTGTCCTCACGAAGTGCCAAAGTATTAGGATAGGTAGCTTATGGCTTTGAACCTTCCTTAGTTTACACCATCGGATACACAGGCGGATTAGTAGCGCGATGCTTTGAACTATTCCTCCACGACGTGCATCGAGACAATGATGTCAACACCTTCAACACCTCAAACCTTTTCCGTTCTCACGTTTTGTGTCCTTTTCGGGCCCTGGACACCCCTTTGGATTCATAAGTGTTTATTTAGAAGCGGCCCTCACTTCACGCTTATATAGGTGATTCTTTCTCGAGTATCTTGCCCTACTCAATCTCTAAAGAATCATTAAAAGTCATAGACTTAACCTCACCACTAGGCAAGTTCTCAACACTCAATTGTGCTCTTCTAGGGAATCGATATACCAATGAGTGTTCCCCCACAAGCTCTCATAGCTTAGTTTTCCCATTGAACCAAGTTCTTGGGATCTCCAATCATCATGGTTGGGTTACCACTATGACAACTCTCATGTTGTGGATTTTAGACCCATTCCCTCTAGCAATTTAAACATTTGATCTCGATTTAACCCTTTGGTTAGCGGATCCGCTAGATTATCCAACGACTTTACATAGTCGACTGTGATAACACCCGTTGTGATCAAATGTCTTACGGTATTATGTTGCCGACGAATATGTCGAGACTTACCGTTATACAAGCCACTCTTTGCCCTCCCGATAGCAGCTTGACTATCACAGTGAATCATCACTGGAGGCACTGGCTTCGACCAACATGGAATATCTTCGAGAAAATTTCTCAACCACTCGGCTTCTTCACCAACTTTATCTAAAGCTATGAATTCTGATTCCATGGTGGATCGGGCTATACATGTTTGTTTTGTGGATCTCCACGAAACAGCTCCACCCCCGATCGTGAACACATATCCACTTGTAGAAAGTGAATCCTTTGTGTCCGAGATCTAGTTCGCATCACAGTACCCTTCAAGTACCGTGGGGTATCTCCCAAATTTTAGCCCATAATATTGAGTATACTTTAGGTATCTCAATACTCTCACAAGAGCTTTCCAATGCTCCTTGCTTGGATTGCTCGTGTACCGACTCAATTTGTTCACGGCACATGCTATGTCAGGTCGAGTGCAATTCGTTAGATACATTAGGCACCCAATCACCCTTGCATAGTCTTCTTGTGCAACCGATTCACCTCGGTTTTTACTTAGGTGAACATTGAGTTCTAAAGGGGTTTTAACAGGTACACTATCATACGCGTTAAACTTTTTGAGAACTTTCTCAACATAATGAGATTGTGACAAGCTGATTCCGTCTGGTCTTCTTAGAATTTTAATTCCAAGAATCACGTCAGCTACCCCCATATCCTTCATGTCAAAATTTCTTTTCAACATGAACTTAGTATCGTTAATCACTCGGATATTACTACCCATGATTAACATATCGTCTACATAAAGACACACTATAACATACTCGTCATTTGTGTTCTTAATGTAAACACATTTGTCACACTCATTTATTTTAAAACCATTTGACAACATCACGTCGTCAAATTTCAAGTGCCATTGTAACGGCGCTTGTTTCAACCCATATAGAGACTTCACCAATTTGCATACCTTCCTTTCTAGGCCAGGTACTACAAACCCCTCAGGTTGCTCCATATATATTTCTTCTTCGAGATCACCATTCAAGAATGCAGTTTTAACATCCATTTGGTGAATCTCGAGATTGTGCAAAGCAGCAATCGCGAGAAGTACTCTAATAGAAGTAATTCTTGTCACTGGTGAGTAGGTATCGAAAAAATCATACCCATCTCTTTGTTTAAAGCCTTTGACTACTAACCGAGCTTTATATTTATCAATTGACCCATCGGCTTTAAACTTTCTTTTAAGGATCCACTTGCATCCTAAGGGCTTACAACCTTCAGGTAAATCAACCAACACCCAAGTGCGGTTTTGAATAATTGAGTCAATCTCACTTTGCACAGCTTCTCTCCATAGCTCCGCGTCGGACCTAGAAAAAGCTGCTTTAATCGTTGTTGGCTCATCATCCAACAGAAACGACACATAGTCAGGACCAAAAGTCTTTTGAGTCCTAACTCTACTGCCTCGTCTCGGTTCTATATTCTCTAGATTAGACCTTTGTCGCTTGCGCGATTTTAGATTTTCATCTATTGATTTAGAAGACGTGGTCTCTTCTTCAATTCTCTTACTAGAATTGACTTCAATTATATCCTTATCCTTACAAGGATATATATTCTCAAAAAAATATAGCATTTCTTGATTCAAAAGTTGTTCCCACCACCATGTTGGGAACTTCCGATTTGTGAATAACAAATCGATAGGCACTACTGTTAAGAGCATATCCAATGAAGATATAATCTACCGTTTTAGGGCCAATTGTAACTTGTTTGGGTAGAGGCACTTCAACCTTTGCCAAACACCCCCACACTTTTAAATATTTGTATGAGGGCTTTCTTCCTTTCCACAACTCATAAGGAGTAACATCCTTACCCTTAAGTGGAATCTTGTTCAGAATATAGTTGGCTGTTAAGACAGCTTCCCCCCACATGTTCTAGGGCAACCCTGAACTAATCAATAAAACGTTCATCATCTCCTTAAGTGTTCGATTTTTGCGTTCCGCAACACCGTTAGATTGAGGTGAATAAGGAGCCGTCGTTTGATGAATTATACCACTTTCGTTGCATAATTCCTCAAACGGAGCAACATATTCTCCACCTCTATCACTTCGAACCATCTTAATTCGACAGCTTAATTGATTTTCGGCTTCAGTTTTGAAGTTCTTAAAAGCTTCAATAGCTTCATCTTTACTTCTTAGAAGATAAAGATAACAATATCTTGTGCAGTCATCAATGAATGTGATGAAATATTTCTTTCCACCTCTAGTTTGCACAAACTTTAAATCACACACATCGGTGTGAATTAACTCTAGAGGTTTCGTACTCCTTTCTACCAAATGAAACGGTAATTTAGTCATTTTCGCCTCAACGCAAATTTCACATTTGTTTTGAGTATTGACTTCACTTAATTTTAGTAAATTCAAGTTTACTAATCTCTTTATAGCATTTAGATTTACATGTCCTAATCTACAATGCCATAAATCGGAGCACTCAATCAAGTAAGAGGAAGTCGTAGCTTTTTCATTATTATTCAAGCTTTTCGGGCGCATGGCCATTACATTCAATTTGAAAAGACCCCCGGTAAGATAACCTTTACCTAGGAATTTTCCAAACTTAGTCAATACAAATTTATCAGATTCGAAAACTAATCTAAATCCTTTGTTGACTAGTATTGACCCCGAGACTAAATTCTTGCGGATGTCCGGGACATGTAGGACTTCCTTCAAGGTAATTGGGATGCCGGATGTCATCTTGAGGACCACATCCCCAACTCCGGCCACCTCGGACGAGGCTTGGTTTCCCATGTTGAGCTTCCTCCCCTCAACAACCTTGTACGTCACGAATTTAGTCTTGTCGGCACACACATGGGCGGTTGCGCCGGTATCAATGTACCATCCACCTTGGTTGTCCACGAAGTTAACCTCGTCAGTGACAACGGCGGCAAGATCACATTCATCCCAATCTCCGAACTCCTTCTCGGCAATATGGGCAGCGTGCTTCTTCTTCTTGTAGTTCTTTGGCTCACGGCAATCTCTTGACGTGTGGCCTGGTCTACCACAGTTGAAGCAATTGCCGTCGAATTTGCAGGTCGGCTTTTGCTTCCCTTTACCCTTATCATTCGGGTGAGCACGCTTCTTGTAGGGACCGCCTCTATCCAACAAGTTGGCCTTTGCATCCATCGGCCCTTTCACCTTCGGATCGCGCTTTCGCACGTCCGACTCGATGCGAAGCTTCACGATGAGGTCTTCAAGAGTCATCTCCTTTCTCTTGTGTTTGAGATAGCTCTTGAAGTCACTCCAACTTGGAGGTAGCTTCTCTATCACGGTCGCCACCGTGAATGCATCCGGTAGAATCATCCCCTCGGCATGAACATCGTGCACAATAAGTTGGAACTCTTGCACTTGATCCATGATGGGTTTGTTGTCTACCATCTTGTAGTCTAAAAATTTAGCTACAACAAATTTCTTAGTACCTGCATCATCGCTACGGTACTTCTTTTCAAGAGCCTCCCACATTTCTTTGGAGGTCTTGACAACGGAATACACATTGTATAAACTGTCATCTAAAGAATTTAGGATGAAGTTTTTACAAAGGTAATTTTCAGTGTGCCAATTGTCATAGGCAGCCCGAACAGTGAAGTTCGTCTCCTCGGCACTCGGTGTCGGCGGCTCGTCCTCCTTGAGGAACCCGGCGAAACCCAATGTTGTCAAATAAAACAACATCTTCTGTTGCCAATGTTTAAAATCAGCCCCGGTGAATTTCGGTGGCTTCTCGGCAGGAGGCATCATCCTCGGTGCCGACATGTTGAGCCCGTGGGCTCCAACACCGGATCCAAACATGGACCCAACGGGTCCACTAAAAGTGGAACCCACAGTTCCACTTAACGTGGAACTATTGTTCAACCCCGAAGGGTTAGTACCGGCTACAAGCCCGGCATCCATCGCGTTGATGGTGGTGTTGACGACGATGGGGATCGTCGAAGATTCTCCGGCTGCAGTGGTTGTGTTAACCGAGGCAGCGGCAGTGTTGGTGGAAATGGCAGCAGCAGCTACGATAGATGCGAAGGCAGCAGCGGCTGTGTTGGAATTGGTTGAAGCAGAGGATGCCATCTTCAAATGTTTGAAAATTAGCTTCTGGATTCTTCAAAAAATGAACGGCTACTGGACTCTTCAAATCTTCAAAGTGGCTACTGTTCCTTTATTATAAAATAAAGGAAACAACTCCTCCTCCCAAATAAAACTAATATTGTCTTGCGATTGTTGGAAATATGAGGAATATTTGGGAAGG
>JAPKLX010000043.1:138345-179435 GCA_026898415.1 Leonotis leonurus | reverse complement strand
TTTTGACGAGGTGATGTTGAGCCTCGCCGAGGTGAAATAATGTTACCTCGGCGATTATGCGGTCTTCGGAAAACTTCATCATCTCTTTCCTCGGCAATTTGATCCGAAGTTTGGGGTCGTTGTGATGGACCCGCTTTATCCTCTTCGCATTGACCTCGTTGTTGGTGTTGTTCGGCGAATTTGAGGAAATCTTGCTCGTGAAGATCTAGATATGCTTTGAGCGCATCGCCGAGCAAAGGTTGAAGCGTGGCATTCCCTTGACGATTTTGATTCAATCTTTCACTGCTAATAGAGTCATCAGCTCGGTGGGAAGGGACATCTTCTACATGGCCTTCGGGAGTTCGGCGGTTCGTGGCCTGCCTGCCAGACCGAGCATAGTGTTCATCCCCTTCGTTAGTAGATAGACGAGGTGGATTACGAGGCATTTCAGCCTCGTTTTGTTTTCCTTTAGCAGCAGCAGCTATAGCATTAGATCAAGTGGATCTAACCATTGTTTTTTTCACTTCGGAAATAGTGATCGGACACAAAATTTACTTCGTTTCCCACAGACGGCGCCAGTGATCGATCACTGAATTTCGAGGTGAGATTTGCACGATGGTTAGGGAATAAATGGCACGAGGTTTACGTGGTTCGACTTTTAATGAAGTCTACGTCCACGGAGAGGAGAGCTTTTATTATGAAGCTTTTTGAGAGTTTGAGAGCTGAAATTACAGAGATTCTGAATGTCCCTGAATCTAGCTTTAATCTAGCTATTTATAGATAACACAATGGCGGTTTACACCCAGTGGGCCGAGCTATTGGGCCGGCCGAACTGCTCTTAATGGGCCGGGGTGTTGGGCCGCCGAGCTGCTTTTAATGGGCCGGGGTGTTGGGCCGCCGAGCTGCTTAGGTGTTGGGCCTTATTTGTTGGGCCATATTCTATCAGTATATTCATGTAGATTTTTTAATTATTACTCATTTCATTCTCAAATTATAAGATATTTCATCATTTTGATTTTGTCTTTATTTATTCAAGATGAATAAATTACTTTCAAAAATTATTTTTATCATTGCTAATTGAGAAGTTTGCAATATGAGTATATAAAATTGGTAATTGTGCAAGTGTATATATATGATCCAATGATAACTCTTAAAATTTGATGTTTATAAATATTAGATAAAGAGATAAATAAAGAATTCAATTCTTAAAATTTGATGTTTATAAATATTGACGAAGAGATAAAAAAATAATCAAATTTTAAGATTCTTAAAATTTGATGCTGATAAATATTTCATTCGTTTCATTATTTATGATGCATTATTTTTTAGCACGAATATTAATAAAATGATTTTTTATGAGTGAAATGGTGGACTACCGTAAAGTTGACTAACATTTCAAAAATATAATGTTTCATTTTTTAGAAATGAACAATTATTATTGGCACACACCGATATGTAAACGAGTTATAAATAATGAAATGGAAATTGTATTTTTTAATTTTTATACAAAATTTTGAAATATTTTATAATTTGAGACGGAAAAAGTAGTCAATACTCAATCTGTCTCGCTATTATGGTTTGTTCCTTTTTTGCATGTAAAATAAGGAATAATGTAAAAGTTAAAAAAATGATAAAGTCTACACATTTTAAAGAGTAACTTTTTAAAACAAATCAATATTAGTGGGACAATCCAAAAAAAAGACAAATCACTCCTAATGGGACGGATGAAATATAAAATAACCTCTTATTATATTAAAATAAATACGAATAGTTAACATTAATATTTTAATAAATAAATTATGATTTTCTCAAATAATTTTGGTACGTATGTCTAATGTGGTGATTCGGTGAATGCAAATGTATTTGAGATGAAGATTCCTTATAATTTGGAGTTACTTATGTCATCATATTGAGATATTCTAGTAGTATAAAAACGAGTCATAAGAAACCCACAAGAAAATAATTCCATAAACCGGAATATATGAAAAGGACGTGTGCTTAAAGATGCCACAAATTGTAATTTTCCAAATAATATACTCAAATTTAATTGAATAGATTTGTTAACCAGAAAAGTCATAAAACAAAAATGTTTTTTGTTTTGTCTCTTTCTTTTCCATCTTTTATGTAGACTAAAATTTTAACATTTTACAGTGACTGTCGAAGCTGAAGTTTTTGTTATTACTTATTTACTTATTAGGCAAAGAAGATAAAGGTAAGTCAAAGATGAACGAATGTAAAGGAAAGAAAGAAAACGAAAAACAAGACACCAAAAGGCTGTAATAATAAGTGAAATAAGAAAATGGACAACTAATACACTTGTGAGAAACATTTGTTTTTTCGTCAAGAATTAGTTCTTTCTGTCAAGTATTAAGCGCTCCTTTCAAGTTTAAGTCTTGATAATATAAAGTTCTCTGATACCGTTGCAGAAAGGTAGTGGAAACTCTCTCCCTTGGCTATCTTTTCAGATCTTTCGCTTTCTATTTTTCAGCTATGCGAAGGTATAACGGATTAAATTATGTCATATCGTGTGTTTACATAGTTTATTTCGAGTTTCTTTTTGGATTAAGATTAAGACCAGAGGGGTTTGATTTTTTTTTTTTCTTTTTCACATGCTGCTTATTTTCAAGATCATTTTTTTATATGTTTCTGGGTAGAATTTGTAGTTTCTGGAATTGGTTTGTGTGAATTCTTATTTTCAAATATTTTGGGAGGGGGTTTGGAATTTGGATGCTTCTATTCATTTATTTTAATTTATTGGAAAAATAGCATAGTTGAGTTTAATTGTGGAAATGAAATGGTATTTGAGATTATTTCTTTGTTATTTTGAATAGATTTGTGAGTTTTGGTGGGCTTATGTTTCTGCAGGTTTTGATTAATCATAAAGGCCAAGTCTTTTGTACGAGTGGTTGATCAGAAAGAATGAACCACCATCCATCTTCCCGTGGGAGGCCAACTTCAGGTTTTTCTTTTATTCATTTTGAAAATTTAAAGAAAATCATTCACTTACATGGTATGATTGAACATATTAATTTGTGCTCTTTCAGTTAGTGTTGTGACTTGTGAGCATGGTTGTGTAACTTTTTACTATGATTTATATAGAAGATTGAGATTTTTTAGGAATAAAAAGGCTTAATGTTAGACACAGGCTCAGCTGCAGTAGTAGAGAGACGTTCATAAGTTATGGACCCGTTTCTCAGTGAACATCTTTCTCGATTTTTTACTACTGTTCATATCCATTCTGTTGGTTTGTAGTAATAAATTGTGTGTTTAGCCATCCACCTTTATGCTAGTTCCTGAAAATCTGTACAGGTGAAAGAAGATTGAAAGATCTTTTGGCTCAACCAGATAATCGTGTATGTGCAGACTGCGGTGCTCCAGACCCGAAATGGGCGTACGTTCTTCAAGTCCTTGCCTTTCTTGCTTTCTCCTTGGCAGTGAATTATCATTAGGAAAAAGATAATGACTAAAGCAATTTATAAGCAATTAAGCTGCTTAACAATTTTCTTGAATGCTACATTCATTTTCTCTTATTCGTTTCAATTGGTTTTGATCTGTTTGATTTATATTAATCAAGATGATACAAGAATACAAAATATTTGACTTTGAAGCCCTTCAGAACTACATCATTCTGGGGAGCTACTAATTTCTTCATATTTGATTATTGGAGTCTCAGAAACATATACGACTCACTAGATGTTTATATTTCTTTATTTTTCATAGGTCTTCAAATATTGGAGTCTTTATATGCTTAAAGTGCTCTAGTGTCCATAGAAGCCTCGGCACGCATATCTCGAAGGTGATTTCTTGTAACATTTTCTGCTTCAAAGCATATTTTCGCAACCTGTAATATTTTGCTTTAAGTTTATGCTTGATATCCCTTTGTTAACTAGCCATTATTTGTTTCTCAATTCTGCAGGTTCTGTCTGTGACATTAGATGAATGGTCAGAAGATCAAGTTGATTCCATGGTTGAGGTTGGTGGAAATGGATCTGCGAATTCCATATACGAGGCTTACATTCGTGAAGGGGTATCAAAGCCTAGGCCTAATGCTGGTCCTGAAGAACGTTCACAATATATAAGGTAACGTCATGTTTAAAGCAGTGACATTTAATCTCATCTGTGCCCCTATCACCAAATAAGAAATTATTACTTTTGATATTTTATTGGTCATTTCCACCTAGTTTTGTTCTTATTTTGGCTATCCAGTTAGGCAGTTACATAGTACTTGCTTTTCTATAATATCAGTTGGTTGGTTTTCCGAGTCCCAGTAGTTTAAATACATAGGAATTCTTTATATGTTTGTTTCAATTTTTTCCCTAATTTGTATTTTTTAGGTCTAAGTATGAGCTTCAGGAATTCTTGAAACCTAGCTTGCGTATTCTGTCGACAACTTCAAAGCACTCTTTGCAAGCAAGTATGTCTGCCAAGATTTCAGATAGCTTTCGAAGTTCAGCTTCATCACAACAGTCGGTATGTCTCCTCGTTTCCGCATTTGACATTTTAGCAGAAGTTGCTTGCTTTCTTATACAAGACTCACTATAGCTGAGTTATTCGACTGTGTGAGCATGTTAGGCCTTGTATTGGTAATGATGAAATAAAAGGAAGATATCTAGTAAGACATTTTGTTGATAGCCTTTGTCTCAACCTATGATTGATCACATAAAAACGACGAAGCTAATGCAAACTTGATTGCAGGAAGGCATGGTGGAATTTATTGGAATGTTGAAGGTTAAAGTACTTAAAGGCACGAATTTAGCTGTTCGAGATGTGCTATCTAGTGATCCATACATCGTTTTGAAACTTGGAAAGCAGGTCAGTTTATGCTTTTGACTTTTACTAATTTGCTGTGTTATATTGTCGAGCTTCTTGATTTCCAAATTATTATGCTGTTGAATCAAGTTTTGTTTTTGTAGAGAGTGCAAACAGCTGTGGTGAAGAGCAACTTGAATCCCGAGTGGAACGAGGAACTTATGCTCTCCGTTCCACAACAATATGGCCCTATAAAACTGGTATTAGAATCCTCACATTTACCCTTCATTCGCTGCTAAAGCTTCTCTCTCGTTGTCATTATGATACCATGATGTCTGGACTACAGGAAGTTTATGACTACGACACGTTCTCAGCAGACGATATTATGGGAGAAGCAGAGATAGATATTCAGTCAATGATAACGTCTGCTACTGCATTCGGAGACGTCGGAATGTTTGAGAACATGCAGATCGGGAGGTGGCTGAAATCGGGGGACAACGCACTGTTAGAAGACAGCACAGTGAATATTGTTGATGGAAAGGTGAAGCAGTCAGTATCTCTGAAGCTTCAGAATGTAGAATCTGGAGAAGTACATCTTGAACTTGAGTGGATGCCTCTTGATCAATAATAGGAGTATACATTATACAATAATTTGTTGCATTTTATATATAATATTCATACACAATTTTGTTTTTATTTTTTAACTTTTCATTCACATTGTCATTTGAAAGATGAATATTCAAACAGTATTGTTTTTATCTTACTGGGATTTTTTTTCTTCCATTAGGATTATACCCTTAATGCAAATGTATTTTCGTTTTGACTGTGAATAATGTGAGAAGATTTGATTATCTCAATTATTGATTATAGGTATGGAGTGCATTTTCATTTCATGAACTCTTAATTTGCTAAGTTATAGGGTCTAATCTGCAGTCATTTATTAGGGTTGAGTAGTGGGTCGGATTCGAATCAAACTAGACTGAGAAAACCCTCTGGACCGACTCCAGACTGACTAGACCCGGCCTCTGGGTTCAGTCCGACCTGAAAAAAAAATTCATATTTTTTGTTTCATGTTATATATATTATCTTTTTAATGTTCGCCAACAATTTTTGAAAAAAAAAAACATAATTAAACATATCTTAGTATTAAATATTCTAAATTCATAATAAAAATATAAACTAAAAATCAATTCATAACATAATAATTTATTAATTAAATTCCAAGTTCATAAATAAAAATAAGTGTAAAAAATATTTTATATATTTCTTATTAAATATATATATATAAATATAAATATTAAACATATTATATAGTATATATTTATTATTAAAAATAAAAATATATATTTTATTTGTATGGGTCGGTTCTCGGTCTAGCGTGTCTGAACGGGTTTGGCCCCGGACCGATCTGGTACTTTCACTGGTCCTAAAAAAAGACCGTTGCAATAGATGGGTCGGTCCAGACCCGAACCGAACTCACTGGTCCAGGTCAGTTTTACGGGTCCGGTCTGAGTTTGTTTACCTCTAGCTAGTCATTATTGAACATTAAGAATGTTATGGTAGCACTAATCATGACTTAAGGTTTAAATTGCTTTAGGAGTATAAATGTGGTTCTATTCATGATCACATCTACAAACCTTATCCCGTGGGCCTTAGGGGACGCTTTTTATTCTTCACCTGGTTCTTCATAGTCTTTCTAAAGGTAACCGGTTAGGTTGACTTTGAAAAGGTTCCTGGTAAACAAGACGTTAAAGAAAGCTTCTTCCTTGTTTTCACTCCCACTACCAATGAGAGGACTGAAAGCGGCCTATTGATAATGACTTCTTTACTTTGCTTTCAACTGGCTTGGTATTGACTAGGGGTGTCAAATCGTGCGGGTTGGGTCGTTATAAGATCGACCTGATAACAACCCGACCTGTTAAAGTCAAACCCGAACCCTACCTGCTAAGCTCAAACCCGAACATGACACAAACCCGACACGAACACGATAACTTTCATGTTGACACGACACGTTATCGACACGATAAAAAATAAATTTATATGATAAAAAAATATAAAAATTATAAATTTATAATAATAAATGCATAATTTTTAAAATTTATAGAATATATTCATTTTTAGATTTTAAAAAAATACAAAATAATATAAAAAAAATGTATCACAAATTACATTCACTACAAAAAAACATGAAACTGGCGACGGAATGGACGACGGATAACAAATCCGTCGTCAGCTGGCGACGGACTAGCGACGGATCACCGCGAAATACTTGACGACGGACTGGACGACAGACTGGCGACTGTTTTTTTGGCAGGAGAGTTGGCGCTATAGTTAACGACGGACACGTCCGTCGTTAAGACATTCCGTCGTCAGTCCGTCGTTAGGTTAATTATTTTTTTAATTAAATTTAATGCTAACGAAGGACTGGTCCGTCGTCCAGTCCGTCGTTACGCCCTAATATATCGGGTCTTCTTTCCAGTCGCGATTCAGAAGCTTAAAACACCTCCACCGGCGTCTTCCACCCTCCAACGACTATTTCTCTTCCCCACCGGCGTCTAGGTATGTCTTCTAGCCTATTATGTTCACCATCTCTCCCTCTATTCAATTTCTAAGTTTCTTTTCCTGTTTTTCCACCCAAATTCTTCTTCCCAATCTGTTCGTCGCCCGCTGCCGCCTCCTGGAGCTATCTTCGGAGCATTCTAGGCGTCTCCAGCCACCGAGCACAGGCTGCCGCCGCCATCCGCCTCTCCCCGCCACCGCTGCCGCTCCTCCGACGAAGGTTTGTCTATTTTTTTTTAAATTTTTCTAATTTTGTGATAATTAGTTTAAATAGTTTGAATTATTGATAATTTATGTTAATTAGTGTTAATTATTGTTAATTAGATTAATTAGTGTTAATTTATATTAATTAGTTTAATTGATAATATTTTAAATTAGCTAATTTAATTGTCAATTATTTAATTATTTAAATTAGATTGTTAATTAGTACGTATAGTTTTACTTAATTCGTTTAATTTTTTAATTAGTTTAAGGTTTAATTAGATGAATTAATTTGTTTAGGGTTTAATTACCTAATTTAATTGTTAATTTTTTAATTAATTAGTTTACATTGTTAATTAATACTATAATTTTAATTACTTTAATTTAATTTTTAATGAAGATTATATGTTTAATTAATTTAGTTATTTTAATTAAATTGTTTAATTTAGTTAATTAGTTTAGATAAAATTAATTTATTTAATTAGGATCAGATATAATTAGTTAGTGTCATTTATAGTTAATTTGATAATTAGACTTAATTAATTTAATTAAATTGTTCATTAGTATATGTTTACTTAATTTATTTACTTTAATTAAACGAGTAGAAATTTAGTTAATTAGTTTAGGACCCGCCTTTTGGCTTTCGCCGCCTTCCGGACTGTTCCCTCTACGTGCCGCCTCCCGAGTGCTTCCTCAGCTTTTCGGAGCTGCCTTTTGCCTTTTGTATTTCAACATTTATAACATCTTTGGTTAATTATATTAAATTTCGAATTTCAATTGATTTCGTAAATTTTAAATTATCATTCGATGTTTTATTTTATTTGTATTGTTTGTTATGACAGGTTATAGGTTACCGGTATTACAAAAAAAAAAATTAAACCTAACGACGGACAGGAATCCGTCGTTAGGTCAACGGTCAACGGCTAACGACGGATAATTTCGTCGTTAGCTAACGACAGACTGCAATTCCGTCGTTAGGTCTCCGGCAACGTCGACGGTCACCGGAGGCAAGCTAACGACGGATTCTTGTCCGTCGTTAGCTAACGACGGAATTATTCGCCGTCAGTCCGTCGTTAGCTAACGACGGACTTTTTCTTTCCGTCGTTCGTGATCCTAACGACGATCGAAATACAGACGGAAATTTCCGTCGCCAGTCCGTCGTTAAACCCGACGGACGACGAATTCCTCGGCTGGACGACGGAATATTCCGTCGTTAGTAGACGTTTTTTGTTGTGATTTACTTCAAAATATAAATAATTAATATATTATAAAAATTTTCTTATCAGGTAACCTGAACCTGACTCGAACCTGACCTGTTAATTTCGTGTTCTTATCAGGTTACCTGATAACGACCCGAAACCGATAAGGCTTGACACTAACCCATTAATTTCGTGCGTGTTTGTGTTGGGTTATCATGTCGTGTCAAAAATTGACAGCCCTAGTATTGACAATTCCACTTGGAAAGCTAGAAGGCAAGATAGGAACTAGATCTCAAACGTGCTACTCTTTTCTTACAGAGATTGTGCGCTAAAAAATAGGCTTAAGTACGGATCCACTTCGACTGGTGGTAATGGTTCAAGAAAGGCTCTTCTTCAGTAAGCATTCAAAATGCACCGAAAAATCACCTTCCGTGGTCCTAAAATTCATCTTCGAAAATACCCGATTGAGAAAGGAGTTTGTATTTGCTACTTAACCTAAAAAAATACCAAAGAAGACAATTTAATCCTAGCAAAGTTACTAACAACACCTATGTACTTCATATCTCGCACTTATGCTAATGGCTAACCACTCTTATCTTATCGTATATACAACGAAATTAAAAATTAAGATGAGACACAATGTCCACTTTTTTGTTCGATATTTTATGTTTTATAAATAAATTTATTATTCTAACTAATATTTATTAAAATCATAATTACTCCTAAAATTTATTTAAAAATTTAATATTTTAAAAAAATTTATATTTTAAATTTAACGACCTCACAAATCGTTTAAAAGTGAGATTAATGTGAAAAATAATTAAAGGTCATATTTGGGTGAGATGAACTTATAGTGTTAAGCACAAAATTAAATTATGACATATAAAATTAAAATAAATAATATATATATATATATATATTAGAATTTACTTGTAGAATTTGAAGTATGATAAACAAAATTGAGACATTAAATCTTATTTGACTAAATTTAAGTGTATTATTGCTAGAACGGGAAAAATGGTCCGAACCCGTAGGCCTGCCCAAAAGTTCTGGATTTGGGCGGGTTTGGGCTTGAAAAAAGGAGGCCCAAAAAAAATAGATCTAAAAAGCCCGCTTGAAAATAGCCTCGAGCCCGATGGACTTTGGGCTAAAAAATCCAGAGTTTTCGGACTAAAAAGTCCGCCCGATAATATATGATAAAATACTATTTTTTTGCAATTTTAATTTAATTTAATTATTATTGTAATATTTATATTTTGTATGACTTTGATAGGTAATGAATAAAAGACTTTTACAGTTTTAATTGTTTATTTTATGATTGTTATATAATTTAAATTATGATCTTATGATGTTTATATTTTATGTTTCTTAATTATTTATTCATAATTTTATTTATATTTAAATATGTTAATTGCATAGTTTAATTTTACGTTGTAAATGTTAATTTTTTTAATTTAAATGAATTGAACTTTGGGCCCGCCGAGAAAAAAGTCCGCCTACCAGGGGTTGGGTTGGGCCTCACATTATGAAGCCCGAAAATATTCGGGCGGGCTTAAGCGGACCTCAAAATTATAAAAAGCCTGATGGGCCGGGCCGGGCGGGATTGACTCGCTACTTTTGCCACCTCTAATTATTTCCCTGGATGAGATCTATATACCACATTTATGTTCCACCATTCATATTTCATAATCAAATTTATCATTTTAATTAATATTTTTTTATAAATAAATATTTTATTATATAATGAATAATAACTAACAATTATTTTAAAAATTATATACCCTAATTTTAAACTTATGAACTATAAAATTAATTAAAAATGACATTAAATGTTAAAAATAATTGTATACCCTATTTGACTGGGATGAAATATAATATTATGTATAAAATTAAATTAAAATATATAAAATTGAAAAAAAAAAAGTAAAATTTAATTCTAAAACATGAAGAGTGAGATAAAAAATGAGACAATGGATCCATTTAGTATTGCTAGAGATGCCATGTTCCTAAAATTACAAATTCGAAAGTTAATTTTAATACATGGCACGTACGTGGCTACATAATTATGTAGTACATGACATTATTAAGTTTGATTTTCTTGTAAAAAGTTAAAATTTAATTTTTATATATATTAAATTATATAAGAAATGATTCATACGTAAAAATTAAAAAAAGATTTCTAACTATTTATTTTAATAAATCAATCATAATTTTATATATAAATTAACCTTTATGTCACTACAAATAAAAAATATTTATATTAAATTTAATTAATTCGAAATATTAATTCTATATAAATAGAGAATTTAAATTTATTCTGATTTTCCACCTATGATTTCTTTGTGCATGTAATAGCAGAATCTCTCATCACAAAAACTAAAGACATATGATTACGCGTATACATAATTTAAAAGGAAACAGTTTAATATGATTGTGAAGAAGTGTTTTAATTTATACTCCCTCCTTCCATGCGTCCATGAAAATGGTTAACGGTTTGATCCGATACGGATTTTAATATTGTGTTTTGATTTTAATGGGAATATGTAGTGTCCCACTTTATATATAATTTTAAATTGGTTGTGATTAGTTAGTGGAGTTTGAGTCTCACTTAAAGTATTGTTTTAAATTGAATTGTGTGAAGTGGATGTGGTGGGTCCACTTACTATAAAATGAAAGTTTCAAATGTAAACTATTTTCATGGACATTCCAAAATAACAAAACGTAAACCATTTTAATGGACGGAGTGAGTACATGATTTCACCCAAACGAAACTATTATGACCAAATGAATCTCAAACTATATATATATATATATATATATGTATTATAATCAACCAACCAAATAAGAGGATGGGAGTAGTAATTAATTATAAAGAGCACAATGCACACTATGACTAAGCAGTAATCTTATTTTGTGTAGGCAAAGATGTTACTGCTGACGTGGAACAAATAGTATCGGCTTTCACCCCTTCCTTCCTGAGCCGATAGATGAAGACGACGCCGGAGATAGCCAGCAAGACCATGCCGGTTAGTGTGCACGCGGCGCTTGCTACCACCAATCCCAGCCGCACCTGATCTCTCCCGGCGTCACGTGCGCGAAAGCTCAGCCACGTGTCGCTGATATTCTTCTCCTCCGGCAGCTGCGCGGTTGTCGCGAAGAAAGAAAGCATTTCCTGCGCCTGAGGCGGTGGCGATGAGCCTTGCTGGTACTCTAGGCCGTGCTCCTCCGGCCGGAGTTCATGACCGACACAACGGCGGAGGATGGTGGACAAGGCGAGGACGGCGGCGACGAATTGCAGGAGATTGTGCTTCATTTTGGAAAATTTGGAGGTGATATAATGAGCGATGGGAATTGGGAGTGTGATTTGTTATATAATTATTGAGCAGGAAAATGCAAAATTTGGAAAGTGAAGATGGTGAATTGTTGTATGGGAGGACTGAGAATAAAAGGGAGTAAATTTATAGTTGGTTTGGTTACTTGTTATATTATGGTGATGAAGGAAGAAAAGAGAGCGATTGGGAAATAGTAGGAAAAAGTTTCCATCTCTGTCGTCCCTCCTCTTTTTCCCTTTCGTTATGGCATAAATTAATATATACACACACATATATTTCACGTGATGAGGGATTACAAAATTCATTTAAGACAACAGATCATTCTTGTCACCACCTATACTATTTCTCACTCCTATTATATTTTTTTGTCTTTCATATAAGGCAAGTGAATAGAGATAATTGGTGTGAAAGACGCACAAAATATAAATGTAAGAATCTTATTTATCATCTTATCTCCACCGCCCAATTAACTGCTACTAGTATATATATTTGATTATATAAAAAATAATTTTTATGTGAAAAATGAGAAAACATCTCGATTATCAATTTTAATAAATCAATGATAGTTATTTCTCTATAAATTAATTTTTATTTAAAAATTAATTTTTATATTTATAAAATAAAAAATAATTAAATTAAATTTAATGAATTTCGACTGTTGATTTTAGATAAATTGAGATTGCTAGACCCACAGTCTCGAAGAGGTTAGTCATGAAGGGGAAAAAAGGAAATCGATCTTGAATAGGTGTTTGTGAAACGCGGAAATCTGAGTCTCACTTTTCATCCACGACATGCAAACCTCCTCTAAGCAACTGATGCCAAACGCCGTCGTATATCTTCAATTCCCCACCATGCACACCAGTACTTGACTGTGTTCATCTTCATCTTTGGAGCTTAATTACTTTCTTGGTGGATGGGATCGGACTATATATTTAATTTGGTGTAAACTCATCTTTTGTTATGTTATTTTTATAAAATCACCTTTTGCACAATAAAAGTACCTAGTTAGCTAGCAGCCACGAATAAAGATGACGAATCTCTTACCTGATAATTGGTTTCCAATTTTTTTTTCCTTTTACACTAATCTAACTTCTGTTTCAACTACGAATCACTTGAGCTGTGGGATGGGTAAAACCAGATTGACAAGCATAATATGTACGTCAAACAATAAATGATGATATGTCTGAATAGGTAAAGAGGGTGACACTCTCAATAAGTAGTTTCGAGATGTTCTCTGCTCAGCTCAGCTCAGCTGTCATCATAAATATGTAACGTATGGTGGATCGACTTCTAGTTTCTTTGCCTTACTAATTATTATAATGTTCGTCTTTATAAATTAGGCCTACCGCATTTGATACATTTCCGAAGCTACTACCACCACCAATACGCTTTAAATGCATTGTTTCTAACAAAAGAACCCAAAATTAAAAAATAAAAGTTACATAAAAAAAAAAATAGTATTACATTATAAGACTGCACAACGAAAGGACTCAAACCTGATATTTGTTATCTCATACAATAACCTCCTAAGACTAGATCAAACATATTATTAATGTCATATTATAAAATCCTTATGATCACCTATAGTTCTAATAAGTAACAACAATAAGAGGCAATTACATGTATTATATATATATGTAGTAGCTTCTTACTAGTATTTGGTGTTAGGTATTTAAAAATAATAATATTGACAATTCGATATTTTCAAGAATATACATTTTGTCAAAATTATATGCAATACATCTGGCGATAACTAATTAGTTATATAACGGGGGATAGTAGGCAATCGAAATATTGTACAGCGAGGCTCTGTCTTTATAAAACTAGAATGCATATTCTGTAAAACTAGGCTAGATATAGCATGCATATTCAGGAATGAACTAGTCAAGTAGAATCAGCAAGTTGATAAAAAATTTAGTATTAGAATCAGCAGATGGTTATTGTAATCAACGACTCTGTTTACATACTGTATATGTGATGTCATCTGCACCTATTTCCTCCCGCTTCTTTCATGATGGTGCTCCACGCAAATAATGCAGCTCCAACGGCAGGTTCCACCTTCAAATATCAAAAGGCAACCCTCAGGTCAGGCTGGCATAATATGCTTTTGTACAAGCAAATTGGGAGATGCAGAGACCAAACTGGCGTTTGCACAAACATCAACACGAAACAAAGGGTGATATTATAATGTACTTCGATAACAGATGGAACGTGTAACGGTCAAAGTCAGATGGTGATAGGTCATTCATTTAAGTATGGCCACATTAGCAACATGAGAATAGATGATAACAAATATCTGTGAGGGTATGATTCAGAAAAACTGGATAATCCTATGATGATGAAAAGTAACCTTTTTATCTATAGATGCAATCATAAAACCAACAAAGGGGAATGCTAACCTTTGGTCTTATAGGGTAAGCTCCTGGGTAGGCCTTCAAAATCAATTTAGTAACTTCATTTCCTACATCCCACTTCTGGTTGGCTTCAAGAACCCCACCAACCATGACAACAGGGAAAGAACCCTTTTCATCTGCAAAATATTTTTGCTTAATTTCATATATGAGGTCCGAGAGCTCCATATAAGTAGCAGGCAGAGATTTATGGATAAGTAAATGGTGTAAGATTATTGTCTTCATCTTACAGTTTTGACATCCTAAAATTTGAAAGTCAACAGATTGATTATCAATATGATACAGGAGGTGTGTCAGAACAGCTAAGGTCCGCTTAAAATTTTAAGATTACTGCAACTGAAACATGTAACATCCTTTCTTGTCAAGGAAGTTGCAAGTATTTTGATTCATATGTATTTGATATAAAGATAAATGAGGACGCACCTTCCCCAGCCAAATGTAGTCGTTGAACAACAGCTTTCACGCTTAGAGCCAATTCTTGGACTGCGCTGCTCAATATCTCATCTGCAATTTTATCACCAGCTTCAGCACAAGATACCACAATAGGAACTAATGCTGCAATTCTGGCCCAAGAAGAATCTGCATATGTCCACCTAAATTCAAATAAGCAAGAAAACAAAAAGGATGCTGAATAAATGGTTAAGAAGTATGATATTCAGTTATTCACCAAAGTGCTACAGTTTAGATAATTAATTCTCAAGTAACAGATTAATTGAGCTTTTAATACCCGTGGAACTAATCTATCCAACCCCGCAATCAGGGTATGATGAGATGACACAAAACTGTTCTGTGTGTTATAAATAACCTTGAAAGCTTGAAAAATGCTGGTTATCCCTAGGGGAAGTACACCACATATTTACTTTTAGACTGATACATCTAGGTAGGCTACCTCATGAACTCAAAACCTCTCCTGGTCCTAGGAAGGCAGACAGCAATGTCCAAACATACAAGTCATAGTTCATAATTTCTCAGTCAGCATATTGAAATGTGGTGCAAAACTATAACAGCTCTTTAGCTGCTCTTTGCACAAGTTCAAAAATATGTTTATTGGACCAGAGGAACAAATATGTTTTGGTCGGATGTTAGACTAACTACTTGTACTTGATTTAGAATCAGTCTGGGATAAGGTAAGGGGACTGAAACACAAACAAAATTTTACATTCTAATATCTGACACATAAGAATTCCAAGCAGAAGCATTAAAAAAGAGGGTTTAAAACTAATTTATTATAGAGCAAAAACCAGCCTCATTACAGTTAGTCTGCTTAGGAGCAGCTACATGGAAAGCATGCATAGGGGATAAATTTCTGCGGAGAGATACCCTATGATTTCATCTGGTGAGGAAAGAGCAAGGGACTGCAAAAGTGTGCTTGTAAGCATTGTTGCTGGACCACGCCCATCATGAGCCTTCATCACTGCTGTCAGTGCCCGAGAAGCAATTCCATAACCACTGGAAGCCACAAGTCACCGATCTAATTCATAATACACAGAAATATACACACACACACACACACCATATAAAACCACAACATGACAGCAAGATACTTTTCTTTTGATTACAATTTATACATACAGATCTTTCATAATTATTTCACAAATGAAAAGGTCAATATGAATGATTTACGGTGTCCAGAACGAACTGAAAATATTGAATAGGGGAGTCTGGAAAAGAGGACCCCTAGTATAAAACTAACAACTAAAGCACAGAATTAGGGAACCACAAATTCACCCTTGTGACAGAGGTATGAAACCCTAGCACAAATTGTACAATGGACCCTTAAAATTCAAGATTTTCCTGTGTGTAAATTTGAACTGGAAACTGATAAAAACGTTTGAGCAATATATAAAGTTTTGAGGTGAGAATCTGTAACTCTACTTTCATCCAATAGCTTCAAAAGATATATCCGGCATTTCAAGCTCCATATGGAATCAGTAACATCACCAGGTTATGTTTATCCAAGTTCTACTCATTTGTGGACAACTTTTACAAATATAACTCTTGAACATCAATATAAATGAGCACAGAATATAATGGGATATCAAAGACATAATGGATTATTCATATTATCAGAAAAAATGACTGAGAAACTCCAGAGTCTGACTATGTTATACTCACTAGCGTAGCCAGAAAATATTAATAAGGGGGGCTTTCATCCATCTTTCGGCAATTCCATATGCTTACAACATCTGGTCGGTGGGGCTGAAGTTCAATTTCAAAAATTTTAATGATTTTTTATAATAGTAAAAAAAGAAGAAAAAAAGTTTGGAGGGGGCTGAAGCCCCTCCCCCAGCCTTCATCCAGTGGTTATACTTGTCAATTATATGGTCATGCATGATTTAATGCTAAAATACTAAAATAGGTTCCATAAAGTGAAAGCCTCGAGGAGAGTTGACTTTAGATGATGAATTTACCTGCCCCAGTCACCTAATACTGGTCCTGCTCCAGCAGCTCGAGCTTCTTTCCCATCTTCAGTAAAACCATAAGCAATGCATCCAGTGCCTGCAATCAGTACACACCCATGAAGTCTCCCCATCGTCCCACTTGCAAGAGCTACTACAGCGTCATTCTGCACATATATCTTTACATTGCCTGGAAATATACTCCTGAAATAATGATACCACAATCAAAACCAAGCAAAGATGGTGCAATCATAATCCAAAATATACAAAAAACATCTGACATGCCTAACATGAAATTCATTCATAGTTCCTGCAAGTTTTGTTATTAACACGAGAAGCTTTAGCCTACGTTTCTATAAAAATTGCACCTAGTTAGCACCAGTAACTCTCTGTTTATATTTTCTTTTGAATTGGTGATAAATTAAATTTAAAGACACGGCCACTGAGGACTCGACCCGTGACCTTTGACCTCGAGCATTAACCTCCTATTGCTAGGCCAACTTTGTTTAGATTTTTGCTATTCTATTGTAGCCTCCAGAAATTCTCAAAATTTCCTAGCAAGTTGTAAGAACATGGAAACAACAAATCAATGATAGCAGGTTCTTCACCATAATTCTCACTACAAACTATAGTAAAATAAAAGGCAAACTTTATTATAATGGAAGTTTCCATCCCAAACTCAAGCACAAAAATAAAGACTTAAGGAGATCTTAAAGTCTGAACTGTTATGTTTACAGTTTTCATAATTTAGTATTTGAATTTCTCTAGAACCAATGTCCCGGTTTGAAAATAAATCATGCATTTATTTACTCCAGTAAGAATATAATTAAATGCTCATGATTATATTATCATTTCAAAACAACAGATAAGAAAACCAAATTCCTGATGAGCTAAACAATATTAGGATTGGTCAAATTTAACAGAGACATGATACCTAATCCAATTCAAGACCCTTTCCTGATCTGACGGATGATTGACACCAGAAACCCCTAAGCAAATAGCAAGAACTGCTGAAAGATTCTTGCCAGCTCTAGAAAGAGCTTCTTTTATAACTTGTTCGAGTGTTTCTCTGGCTGCATTTTCTGTAAGCACGACCGGGGAAAGAAATTAAGATTATATGAACTCAGCAGTTAAAAAACAGAACGTTCTCCTATTCCATCATCCTACACTGAAATACAAATAACTTTATAATGAAAACAAGCTTCCCTGTATCTCCTACAAAATAATTTACAGCACATCAGCTCAATTACGTTATTAAATAGCTAAAAACGACGTAATTCGCCATACCGATTGCCCTTTCCAACATAGCGAACAAAACTAAAGATAAAAAATTGAATGTAGCTATCAGAATTTCATGTATCTATCGCACAATTTGTACCTCCGACGCTGTTGTGGTTGGAGCAACCTGCGGCAGCGCGGCCAATAACGGGGATAGGATCGGGCAATTGGCGGTGGTCGGAGAAAGGGAGAAGCGGCAAACAAACGCAGACGGTGGAAGTGGTGCCGCCGTCTACCCCCAAAATCACCCGTTCTACGAAGCCACAACGGTCCTCTGTTTCAGACCCCATTGGATCGTCTGTGGTGTGAATATCTAATTTATCTTTTGTTAATAATTATTGGAATGTTATGCGCGTCTTGAGATTACTCCATTGGTGGTGGTGATGTGGAGGTGGCGGAGGAGTCAAACACCGCACGAACTGTAGTAATTTCCAATAACTACCGCTTCTGGCGCTTTTCAATCAGCGTTTTATCTATTTTTGTTGATCTGTACGGTTTGCACTTGAAAAAAGATAATAACTTCACTGAAGAAACTGTAGAGGACAACTAACACGGGATTTCCCTTATTCTATTCCTATCGTCGCCCCTCTCTTGTATTTTTGGGTTAGAGTAGGGGTGACAATCGGTACGACCGCTGCATACACGTATCCACGAATTAAATAAATATTAAATTCATTTAAACTATTCATTTGTGGGTATCCACTACCTATTGGGTACCCGTGAACTCGCCACTCATCGAGTACCCGCCACCCACCACTTATTAGATACTAATTAACCCACCATTTGTGAGTACCATCATCCCTAAAATATATAATTTTAATATTTAATATATATTAGATATAATTTTTTATGAGAATCATATATAATTTTATATAAAAAAATAGATAAATATAGTTAATATTAGGTGGATATGCAATATTTTTTACGGATACTTTACGGACATTTCATGTGTAAATTTTTGCTGGTATATGGATTTCGCGGGTATGGATAATTAGTATCCATATACATACTCACAAACTAAATGTCTCTCAAACTCACCCCTTATTAGGGTCGGGTACTCGTGGGTGTCGGGTACCCAATGGTAAATTCTCATCCATAGGTTAGACTCCATTTTTCCTTTTCTTTCTCTATGTCCGTATCCTAGTAATTTGCATAATTTTTAATTTTGATTAATTTAAATAGTTTGAAGGCGTAAAATAGTCATTTATTACTAACATAAACTAAATATAGCTACATTTCAATATAGTTACATTTTAATAGATGTATAAATTCAATATATTATAATAGAGATATAATTTTATATTCGTGTACAATATTTTCGATTGATGTAAGAAATATTACTTTGACACGAATGCTCATGATAAATACTTCCTTCGTCCCAGTTTATATGTCAAGTATTCTATATTGGGTTGTCCCATATCATTTGCCACATTTTCTATTTGGGCAACACTTTAGCCCATAATTAAGCCCACTTATTATTCTTAATACACTTAACCCACTACACCCCCTAAACTCTATCTTTCCCTAGACGCCTCTCATTCCCTCCCTTCTCTTTCTCCTCTGCGGCGATTGAAGTCTACGCCCTCTTCCATCGAAACCCTAGTCGTTGATTTCTCCTTGAATCTCTCTGAAGAAATCCTCTCTTCAAATGAGCTCGAATCCATACCCAATCCATGAAGAAATCCTCTCTTCAGATTCTACACATCAAACCCTAGTGAAATTTGAGGTCGTCGATGGTGGAATCTCTCTGAGCAGTGGGGTTTCTCCTTTGATTATCTGTCTATGCCAAGTCATTTTCTCTAGAGAAACCCTTCTCCATCGTGGCCTTTCTCCTTCACAGGTCTATAACCCTCATCTCCTCTGTCCACTTCACAAAAATGTTTTTACCACGGATCTATGGATCCGTGGTGGATCTGTCCCCTTTGACCCTCTCTTCGATACCCAGATGAAATTGTTGAGAGTTTTTCTCCTATGAGCAGCGACAATGTAACAATGGAGGATATTGAGGCGATGAGGACTTTCGATGTTTCTTGGACACAATCAAAGACATTTATGGAGATTCTTGCCCAGAGGAAAGCTGAGAAGCGGTTGCTGGAGTTTGAGCGCTAGATTCCTGCTGAACTCCTACCTATGGAGAAGAGTTTGCTGGATTTGGTGAGATCTTTCCCTTATTATGCTTGAAATGTGGTTGCATGTGGATTGTGATTGATGATCTGTTGTGATTTGTTGGAATTGTGATTGTGGTTGCTTTGCAGTTGGTAATATCATGTGGTAATCTGTTGTGGGAGATGATTGTTGTTGCATGCTGAAATGATGATACACTTATGTGGCTTTGAGAAAAAAAATTTCGGATGATTGCTGATCTATTGTGGTATCTGTGTGGGACTGAGACTATGTTTGATTGCTAGTTTGGTATATGGTTTGGATTGGATATGTGTATTGTGGTAATCTGTTAGATTGGATATGTGTATTGTGGTAATGATGAAATCTGGATTGAGACCATTTTTTAATTATTGGTTAGTATTCTATTAAGATGTTACACTTGATATATGAATCACAGTTTACAAAAAACACATATCAAAATCATCTTTGCAGTTTACAAAAAACACATATCCAAAACACATTTCCAAACTAGCAATCAAAAACACATATGCTCATATCTAATGTCTGCACACCATTACATTTCAAAAATCCCTGCACACACAACTTATAAAGCCAACCAATCTGTGTCTGTGATATCTGTGATGTCTTCAATTCCTAGAGTATTTGTGAGAGCAGTCATTCTTTCCTCTACCAATTCTCTCACCAATTCTGATGGAATCTCCAAATTTAGTGGTAGTTGATGTTGTCTGATCAATGAGTCTTTATTTAAATGTGGAATCTTGTAACAATTATGACATTTGACCTTGAGAATCTCTACCATACAGCTTTGTAAACTTAGGAAAACCTTATTCAGAGTTGTGGGAGTTAGTTTTCCAAAAGAACTCAACACTGCATTCACTAAATCATCAACATTCCTACACACATTCTCAGTATGTAAACTTTGTAATACTCTAAACTACCCCAAATCATTGACATCCGTGTCAGGTGAATTAGGGGGTTGATGTACAATTCTTATGTAAAATCCATTCATACTAGTTGCTGCTCTGAAATCTGCATCATGGTCTTTTATATGTGGCTTAACATTATCTTGATGTATATAAATCAATTTTGATGATGTTTCTAGCCCTTTGGACACGATTGCAGGTATAATCTGTAAGAAATACACTTAAATTAAGTTAAACAATTGCTGAAAACTTAAACATTACACTCTAAATATGAAAACTGAAATCTGAAACTATGTTATAACTAAAACCAAACCTACTCTAAACATTCTATTTTTACAACATACACAAAACTTGTTTGTGATCTTTACCTGATTGACCAGACATTCTTTTATCACCTCTTTAGTAATTGAAGCAATTGGTTTAGTCTCCAAGCTACTTGCAGGTAGGGATGGCAATGGGTCCCGGATTCGGTCCAGATCCGATAGTCCAGATCCATTTTTATGGATTTGGGTCGAATAAAATTTAGAACCGTTGAATTTGGGTCAGATCTGGACTTATCTATCAAATATTGGATCTGGATATAATTTTTTATAGATCCAGATCCGGCCCAGAGATCTGTAATTAAGTATATTAATTTTAGTAGTCTTTTATATGTGGCTTAACATTATCTTGATGTATATAAATCAGTTTTGATGATGTTTCTGGCCATTTGGACATGATTGCAGGTATAATCTGTAAGAAATACACTTAAACTAAGTTAAACAATTGCCGAAACTTAAAAATTACACTCTAAATATGAAAACTGAAATATGAAACTATGTTATAACTGAAAACTATGTTTGTGATCTTTACCTGATTGATCAGACATTCTTTTATCACCTCTTTAGTAATTGAAGCAATTGGTTTAGTCTCCAAGCTACTTGCAGGTAGGGATGGCAATGGGTCCCGGATTCGGTCCAGATCCGATAGTCCAGATCCATTTTTATGGATTTGGGTCGAATAAAATTTAGAACCGTTGAATTTGGGTCAGATCTGGACTTATCTATCAAATATTGGATCTGGATATAATTTTTTTTAGATCCAGATCCGGCCCAGAGATCTGTAATTAAGTATATTAATTTTAGTAGTCTTTTATATGTGGCTTAACATTATCTTGATGTATATAAATCAGTTTTGATGATGTTTCTGGCCATTTGGACATGATTGCAGGTATAATCTGTAAGAAATACACTTAAACTAAGTTAAACAATTGCTGAAAACTTAAACATTACACTCTAGATATGAAAACTGAAATTTGAAACTATGTTATAACTGAAAACTATGTTTGTGATCTTTACCTGATTGATCAGACATTCTTTTATCACCTCTTTAGTAATTGAAGTAATTGGTTTAGTCTCCAAACTACTTGCAGGTAGGGATGGCAATGGGTCCCGGACTCAGTCCAAATCCATTTTTATGGATTTGGATCGAATAAAATTTAGACCCGTTGAATTTGGGCCAGATCTGGACTTATCTATCAAATATTGGATCTGGATCTGATTTTTTTTTAGATCCAAATCCGGCCCACAGATCTGTAATTAAGTATATTAATTTTAGTAGTTATATATTTATATAATATTTATTTTCAGTATATATATATATATTAAAATCTCAATACTATGGCTAATATTAGAAACCCAATTACAAGCCCAATTTTATAGATCTTCTCTAAAACCCAATTAGAAGCCCAATTTTATTGGTGCTCTTCATTTGCATTAGGGCTTCCTCTATTCTCGTTCAGCAGCAGTGACCAATCTCCATCACACTCCAATTTCTTTTTTCTCTTTTCACTCTTTATTTTTTTGTTTTTGAATGAAGTTTGGTGAATCTTGCTGGTTCATGCTGCAAAGACGGGAGCATAAGGTGATGGTGTTCTTCACTTACTTGTATGATACCATCTCTCTATAGTTCTTCTTCCTTGATTGCACAATTATTTTCTTATACTCTTTCTGATAATACATCTCTCTATCTTGATAGTATTCTTTTCCATTCATAAGTTTTCATTTGCCTTTCTTAAATTCCCTAATATGCACCCCATTGAAATTTTCGTAGTTAGGAACATGTTATATTATTGTTGGAGAAGTAGTAGATGTTTCTTTCCATTGTGGTACTGGTGTTCAATGATGAGAGAGATTGAAGTTTGTGTGTGGAGCTGTTGAAACAACATTACTGGAGGGAAGCTATGGATGGTAGTGGAGAAGACAGTAGTAAGCTTTTGGTTGGCTAGGTATAAAGATATTTTAATTAGCTTACCATAACTCTCCTAAATTAGGCCACAAGTTGGGACCAAAATTGAATAGCGTGATTATTATATATATATATATATATATATATATCTTACAATCTGCTTTCTTGATTAATGTAGGATGTTGATGATGTCGAAAGTAGTAGCAATATTGAAGACTTTGAGCTTGATGATTACAACTATTGATTCTTGGAATGTACTCATTTGAATGATTATGTAATTTTCATAGTGTAGGAACTTATATTTGTTGGATGATGAAAACTTTAGTGTTTGAATATTTTCAACGTAATATTTTTTCTCGATTTAAATATTTGTTTAAAAAAAATATGGATTTGGATCTGGACCCGTGGACCTGTAGATCCAATGGATTTGGGTAAGGGTCTTAATTTTTTAGATCCAAATGATCTGGACTGGATCTGGACAACATGGAAAAAAGAAAGATCTGGATCTGGACCAAATAAGATTCGGTCCAAATCCGGTCCATTGTTATCCCTACCTGCAGGTCTGTTTTTGCTTGATCTTTTTGCTGGTACTTGTTATGTGAATGGGAAGATGTCTATCTTCCCATCAAATAGCACACTTCCATCCTTTGAAAAAATAGGCCTACACACAGCACACATACACATAATTTTGGTTATGAATTTTTTGTTCCTACATGCTCTATATGGCTCATCTTCCTCTGATGTCAAATAGAATTTGTGTGCAGTCTTTGACATATAGAACCACTTCTCATCAATGTGAACCGTGTTGTGCATTTTCCTGAATTTTTTGTGTTCATTATCCTGCCAAACTCCAATGCTTCCAATGAAAATCTCATTCTGAGGAGCTTATTGGGGGCTGTTAGATCTGACTTTATAGCATTTGTGTGTGACCTGATCAGTCCTTGTGTGACCCATCTCCCCACAACAGATATACTGCATTTGATACCAAGTGTTAGCCTTCTAATTGTGCTTCTGTTTAATAGCTCTAAGCTTGAGATAAGCTCCATATCAATGACAACTCTTTTTCTTTTTTACTCTGTATCTTCTGCTTGAAAGTTGAATGCACTCACCATTGTCTCTTTGTTCCTTTGCTTCAGCCCAAACTCGACTAATGGTCATTGGATGACAACCCCACTGTTCAACAACCATCTTGAATCTTCCTCTTGCAGGCCTTCCATTCCTCAAATCTTCAAGGAGGAACTGCAATATTGCAGTTTTAGTGGCGATGGACAAGTCTTTTCCCCTTGGTGACATTGCAGTCGGTTGGGTGCTTGAATGCAGTGGATGCAAACTTTTTTTTTTCTCTATTATATTGTGTTTATGTTTGTGGTATGAAGTGTTTTAGTGTAACTTTATTTTATAGACATGTTTAGAATTTAGAGGGAAGTTGAATTTTCCTTTTGAATGTTTCCCCAATTTCAAATTAAGAGGGAAGTTTGGAACCTAAATTTCAATTGTCATGTTTGAAATTCACTTTTATGAATCAATCTCAATTTTCAATTGTCATGTTTCGAATCAGCAATAATAGTCCTTATTTTAATTTACAGGTTATGAATTTAATTTAATTTACATATTCTGAAATTTAATTAATTTTACATATACTTAAATTAATTTTCCATATGCCAAAAAAATTGTAATTTTAAATTTCAGAATAAAAAGATTTTTAGAATAATGAATTTCAGAATAATTAATTATTTTTTGATTAATTAATTTCAGTTTAACTAAATAATTTCAGTTTAATTAATTAATTTCAGAATAATTAATTAATCTAAACAAAAAACAATAAAATAAAATGGTTATTTTGGAAGATAAATAGAAAACAAATTATGAATAAAATAATAAAGAAAAAGTGGGTATATGGGCAATTAAGATGATAGTTAAGACTTCATTGGTATGCGGTCCGAAAAGTAACGTGACAAGTAAGGTGGGACAGATGAAGTATATGTCGAGTGTCATTGGTTAATTGATTTTTCAAAAAAAAAATGGGTACCGAATTGTTAGTGACAGATCTAAGGCCAATGGAGGGGTAGTCTCTACCAATAATTTTTTTTAATGTTTTTATATTTATAATATTATGACATTTTTACGAATATTTATACAAAACTCCTTACCATCAATTTAAGTTATACCAAAATTTATTTTTAAATTAATACATCGAAACTTAACCTCTATCAATAATTATTTATGTGTCTGCCACTACGTACTGATATCAGATCAAAAATTGATTATCAAGCACTCCATCCGTCCCACTAAACTTCACACATTCCTAAAATAGTAAAAGTTATCCTTTTAAAAAAGTGTGGACCCTACCACATTTAGCACTTTTACACTACTTTACACACTCACCTAAATAACAGTGCCCAAAAGTTTTGTGTCATGCTTATTGGAATGGAGGGAGTACCAATTTTTAGATAAATAAGTCGATAATTTATTCTAAAAACAGATTATTTTTTTCTTTTGTATATAAAATAAGGAGTGGTGTAAACGAAAAGAAAATGTGATGGATTCACACATTTTAAGTAGCGAGTTGCGTTGAATAGCAGTAAATTGCATTAGATAGTTGATTAAAACTGGTTGTCAGTAGCGTGTGTGCTAATCTATTAAAGTGATGCAAATGCCTAAGACAATAAGTTTTGGATTCGAGCCATCTCTAACGTGTCTATATAAAATATATAATTAGTTTTCTTTTAATATATGTTTAGTGTTATCTCATGCACTGAAAATGAGTTGGTCTTAGCAGCGAGTTGGGCAAATCAACTATCAATTTGGTTTTTAACCAAACATGTTATCTGATGGTATCGAGCAATCCTTATGTTATTCATTCTCTCATTTTGTTTGTTTCTACAAATCTTGAGTCTTATTGTTATGTTCGCGCCATTATGTAAAATATATGTGACGTAATTCACGTTTGCATTTTATCAGCCCGGAACTACGGGTACTAGGCAATTGCCTAGGCCCAAATTTATGGGGATCATTTTAAAATTGTACACTAGGGTTGTAAACGAATCGAATCGAGGCGAATATCTCTATATTCGATTCGATTCGAATTTTTTTTGCTATATTCGATTCGATATTCGATTCGATTACGAATATTAATTCCGCTTCGAAATTCGATTCGAGTTAAAATTCGAACTATTCGAAAATATTCGAATATTCGATTCGATTATTTTCAAATGAATTTTTAAATAAATTTTCGGATATTCGGTTCGAAATTCGATTCGATTTGGTGACTATTCGATTCGAATTTTACATTGTGAAAAACTGTTAAATAAAAAAAAACAAAAAAAAAACCATCTAAATAATATATGCTATATCCGATCCATTTACCTAATAAATACTCAACAATAAATAAATCAATGACCGGTTTGAATTAATTGAATGGGCCGGTTTTAACTACATAATAATAATAATAATAATAATAATAAAAATAATCGAATATTTTAATCGAATATTTACGAATATCGAATCGAATACTATAATTTCATATTTGTATTTGATAACGAATCGAATCGAAAAAACTATTTGTATTCGAATTCGAATACAAAAATTTCAAATACGAATATCAAAATTTCGAATCGAATACCGAATCGAGCAAAAATATTTGATTCGTTTACAACCCTATTGTACACGTAATATCTATATATAATAGATTATAATCTCTTTTATGACTCTATCTTTCTTAATCTCTCGTCTTCCTATCATATTTTCTACTATCTCTTTAATCATTTGTATAGGTTGGTTGTTTTTTTGGAGGGGAGGGTGTTTGATTTTTTTATCTATTTTTTTGGTACCCAATTTTTTCCCCCAATTTGATTGTCTTTTTAATGTCCCAAATTTTTTGTATCCTTGTGAAATTAATTAGATTGTGTAATATGTGATATAATGTTGATTTTTCTATCCAGATTAATTAGTTTGTATAATTTGTGAGGTAATGATGAATATTATATTTGTTAAGTTGTTCTTTTTTTTTTTTTTCTTGGACCTCTTTATTATTCTAAGATAAGAATTAGAATTGTGCAATTATATATTTGATGATGTTTTAGTATATGAATATTTATTCAATTTTACTTGATTTTTATTTATTTTGATTTGTAATTGATGGTATATGATAGATTATTATATGCAAGATGTCTTTTAAATATATGTCTATGTCCATAAGAGAAAAAGAAAATAAAGGAAAAATAGTAATCAAAGTCAAGCAATAAATATAGTACGACACTTTTCATATAATTTTTTTTTTGAATCGAATATTGAGATAGGATTGATTGTCCCATTTTTGTATCACACGACTAAATTTATAAATTTGGATTCACCAAATTCCGTTATAGCAAATATTAGACCTGTATCATGTAAATTGAAGCCTTTTTTTTAGAACTAACTTGGGTTCCATGGGCGAAGATTAATTTGATCCGAAGCATTTATAATTCCTCCACGTTAGTTCCTTCCTTTGGGACTATCAGTCACTATTATTTATAAGTTTAAAATCACAGCTCCAAGTGTCATTCTTCAATTCATTTTCAAAATGAATGGCATTCAAACATAATTATCATTTTCACACAATATTTGTGATGACTCATAATATTGAAAGATACAGTTGAACAATATATGACACGATTAATGAAAGAGTTGGCATTGATAATAATTGTGTTTTAGGTTTTGACATCATTTTCTTCATAATAATATATAGTTTGTGAAACCCATTCAACCACCGCCTTATTAAGTGGGGATTAGTTAAACAACTGCATTAATTAGGAAAATAATAATAATAGCAACAATGTTTCCCACCAAAGGTCCAAATCAGCTTATCACATTCACACTGTACAATGCCATGCAATGCAATGTTGTCACTCTTAGACACTACACAATGCTTGAATCTCAATTTTTAGACATTGATTCATATCATATCAAATTAAATAGTAATATTCACACTCGCTATTGTTTTTATCAATAATTAGTAGACTATCTTTATCAACAACATTCACAACCCAATTAATATGGAGGAATATCAGCACGACTTGTATTACAAATCATGTAAGAGTTAAAAAAACTCTAGAAAAATCAGTTTAATAGATTCTCTCTGATGAAAGAGAATAAAATGTACTTATATAGCCGAGTTCTGCTTCTCAGAGCTCATGTACGAATATTTGTGCTACTCTACCAATAACTCATAAGCTCTGGATAGAAGAGCTCAGTTAAACACTCAAGGGTCTTTATGAGGTGATAAAAGTGAGACCTGATAAGCTCTGCGGGTCTAAGGATCTTCTTAAAAGAGAATTGTGTGACTAATAAAGACTGACACATGTCAGATTTTGTCTTGCATGTTTATTAAAAAGTTGTTACTCGAATGAAAGAGACTGTAATCCTCATGTAGTCCCTTTATGACGTGGAATTATGCGATTAGAGAGGATTCTAAACAATTTTTACTATGAACCAAAGGTTGTTATCATGATAACATGACCCTTTTACCCCTTATATTCCATACTATATATGCCCCATCCATTTTTCATTCTTAAAGTTACCAACATTAATTTCTACTTCACCTTCATCACATAAACCATTTTTTAACCTACAAATACTGACTTGAGCGTCAGAGTGTATCCAGAGAACTCCAACATTCTCCGGTCTTGTTTTGCAGGCCCTGCCTGCGGAATCGAGGCCCAGCTGATCGCTACTACACTAAAGCTTGATAAAAGAGGTATGATCTCCAAATCTCTTGGAGCTTTCATACTCTTTTCTTTATTTTTGTTATTGGATTAATCTCTAATCCAACACCAATCATCCAAATGAAATATTAATTTCTCTCTATTCCACCTATACAATCCACAAAATAATCCATTTTCACAACCTTTCTACTTTATCCATGACATCAACTCTTATAATATTTTTATTTTTTTTTAATTAATTGTATATTATATATACACTATGTTTAAAATAAATAATTATATTATAATTATTATTTAAAATTTTTAATTTATGATTATAATCATTAATTATTTCATAAATTTAAAATAAACAACGGATTTATTAATTCAATACCAAATACATATGAAATGGATACATAATTGAAATGAAATAAACCAAAATACAAATAGATGCATTAGATAATAAATTACAAAACCAATAAATAAACCACATTGCATATTAATTATTAGTGTCAAATTTTTGCCAAATATGTTCAATCAAATCGTCTTTCAGGAGATCATGAGCTTCTTGATTGCAAAGTTGTTCTCTGTTCACCATTTATTCACCTAAATCCACAATACGTTCTTTAGAGTACTGAAAACGTTCATCATCACCTTCTTGTCTTCTTGATTTTTACCCCCGTTTACTATCTTCACAAACATAGCATCAAACTGCCATTAGGGAAACATCACCTTATTGTCTTCTTGATTTTTACCCCGTTTGTTTTTCTTGTAGTTACTGCTGGGTGGTACGTCCACTCCTTGTTATTATTTATCTTTTGTTAGTCCTTTTGGCTCGCCTATTTGAGATTTTCCTTTTACCCCGCTGGACCCACTTGTTTTGAGAAGCCTCTCAGCCGCTGGTCACGGTAAAGAGGTTTCTTGGACTTTTGCGTCCTTTGGGGTGTATCGTATTCTTGTTATTATAGCTGTTGGGTTTAGCTCTTCAGTTATCTTATCCGGTTAGGCCGAGTTACATTGTCATTATTTTATTTATTTATGCATTACCTTTTTCTGTCATTAGGGCAACATCTTCTTTCACCCGCCAAGGTACTTTTGATGACTTTTGATTTGAGTATGTCGGCTCAACATCTGTGAATAAATTGCAAGAGACATTTTAAAATGACGGAGCTTGTTCAGATATGAGTGTTTGATTGAGATTTGGAGAAATTTGAGTGTTTTGATAATATACAAAATTTGATTGATATTGAGAGTTTGGATGAAAAGTTGGATAATTGTGGGAGCCAAGATAATTTTCATAATTTTGGTAATTATGGAAATTTGGGTAATTTTCAGAACTTCGATAATTTTGAGAATTTGGGTAATTTTGGGAATTTGGATAACCTTGAGAATTTGAAATATTATTTGGATTCATGATTTGGGTAATGAAATAAATTTGAAATATTGAGAAATATGTGAGAAAAAAAGATGAAAATTGATTGTGCTTAAAAAAATATGAATATGCTACTCTATTTATAGAGAATTTAAAATCATGGATTTTTATATATTTTTTTAATTAATATTATTTAAGATAATTAGTATATAAAAATTTAATTAATATATTTGAGTATCTAATAATATGATGTCAAGTGACACCATATTATTGGATAACACAATTGAACATCAAGTTGGACGACCAATTCATAACTTGGGTGTCATGTTCTTTCTTTTTATTTTGATTTAATATTGCATCAATTTTTGTGTCTTTTTATCTGACACCCAATGTCTTGATCAATAAACATAGTCTAATGAAAATATACATTTCTAAGTCGATTTATAGTTTCAGATCATACGTATAAATAATATCTATATATGTTGTTCTATATGAAATTCCCCTTTATACTATACTAATCATGTATAATACAGGTAGGTTCTCAAATAGATTAAGAAAAGAAGAACCATGTGTAACAATTATAAATGTATTGTTACTATTTTTCACTTGCAACCTTTATATTTTTGCAGGTACATAATTGTAAATTTCGACCATTTTTTTATTATTATCTATACATTTTATGTCTACAAAATTGTCACTTGTTCATTATTATTATTTTTAAATGAATATCTTCTCTCCTTCGTTACATACAATTCACTCAAGTATAAATATCTTGAAATATGAAACACTGCCAAATAAACTAAATTTAATTGAAATATCTTAAATAGAAATTAATAAATAAATTATTCAAAATTTTTTTAATACAATATTCAATATATATCCTCAGTAAGGGAATCCGGAGTAAAAACGTCCTATAGTAGCTTGCTTTCGAGAAAAGTTTCGTAGTCTGATGTTGTATATGAGCATTCGAGAAATGATGCTATGCTACAAAAGTACTCCCTCCGTCCCATTAAATTAGACCCATTTGAAAAGTAGATGAGTGTATTATTTTAATACAAATGGGTCTAATTTAGTGGGACAGAGGGAGTATATTAATTTAGGGTACGAAGTAGTTTGGAAAAGACTTAGGGATCGAAAATCTGCTACTCAATTAGATCATTTTCGTTATTGCTTTCGGAGTTGGTGGGCGTAAGATATGATATGTATATTGAAATTAATTAGTATATGCGATGCCTTGATTGTTTTTTCTAGTATAGTTTTGTACGTGGAATGTCTTCTTGATCTATGTTGATTGTTGATTATTTTAAGCATTTACATATATACTAATACTACTACCAACAACACCGTCATCATTAAAATTGTTCATTTTATTATCAATACTGAAATTAATTTTGGTAAGCTAATTAATTTAATTTGTGAATATTGCAGTTTGATAGAAGAACCTCCACGACACGGCAGCACTCATCTTCACTAGCAATAACAATGGAAAGACTAAATGAGCTGTCCATCTTTTATTTGAAGGCAAATATATTTCATTTGACATTTGAACAATTATAATAAAAATACATCTTTGTATTAATAAAAAATAAATCTGAACTATTCATATTTTTCATCAATAAATATAATTAAATTATATCTTAATTAATAAATTTTAGTCATAAATAATAACAAATTCCTTGTTTTTAGGGATAAAATATTTTAAATCAGATATATACCAAAATTATCTTTTAATCTGTACCATTGATCTAAATAATTTAACAATCAAGATTTATTTTTAGTTAACTCATACAGAACTATTTTTATTTGATCTAAATATATATATGAGTTGTTATATATAGTTATTTAATTTTTACATAAAAAATTGATATGCCATAAAAACTGTCCATACCAATTCATTTGTATAATAAAATTTATTTTATTATAAATCGACATTTGAAAAATAAAATTAATTAAAATAAAAGAATTCATTCTAAATTAAATTTATAGAAAATTTAATCCAACATGGCCTTGACGTGAATTTTAGTTTGCACAACGTACAATTTAGACAATGTCACTTTGTTAGAGGTAAGATTGAATTATTTTAATTTTCAGATACGAATTTGCAATTGAAATGAATTTAAGAAACAAGGCTGATATATGACATTTTGTATGTTATGTGTGGATTTTCTATGTGAAAATTGAACAAATATAAAAATAAATTAGTTTTATATTTTATTACCATACATATATATATATCAACAATTAAAATATTATTCCTAGTTATATTACATTATCTTCCAAGTTAATGTGCCACTTGTTTATTGGAAATACACTTGGCTGTATTTGCTACTCAATCATATATTTTCCTTCATAACCCCACATAAGAATTAAGATAAGATAAGGCAATGCCAATGCAGCGGTCAAACTGTGAATATATATAGAGGCTTCTAATTATTTTCAACAAGTAAATTTTAATTATTGTAAAAGTCTATATTTAATGAGTGTGGACTATAGATCTAGAGGTATAATAAACGATAACGATCACCATTCCGCGACGAGCGTGATTAATACGTGTCACATGTCTCGTAGAGAAATATTAAGTTTTTAATATTTTTTATTATTAATTCTCACTTTATGACTAGATTTTATTAATTAATTATGATATATATTAACATTATTAATATAAAATAATAAAGAACAAAAATTATGATGATTTGTGTGCTAATGTGATATTACCTCATCAGCTATGGACACGTTAACTTGTGTCCATCACGGACAATTGAGCGGTCCTCATATAAATAAATGGATTAATAGATAGAGTAATGCTCTACCGCTCGCGGTGGACACATCTTAACGCGACCACGACTGATGTGGCAATATCATGCGTGTCATTATAATTAGAATTTTTTTTACCCGTGTGATGCATGGACGACTATCATATATTGATTTATTACTATATATAAGTTAAATTAAAAATAATGAAATATTAATTTAGAATATTTTTACTTCATAAAACAATTTAATATTAATAACAATACACAATAGATTTAATTACTGAAAATTTTAATTAAAGTTTTCTTTTGTAAAATTCATATGGTAAAATAAAATAAATATAAGAATATTTAAATAATCACTGCTCCTTATAAGAAGAATAAGATGTAATAATTTTTATTAAAAATATGGTGTGATCGAGAAAAACTTTATTGTTACAATATGTATTGTAAATTTTATTGAAATTAGATAATAATAATTTAATTTATTGATCCATATTTTTACAATGTTATGCATATTTTTGTTATGAATTTATATTCCTTCCACTGTTTAAGTTTTTGTATCAACAAAAATAAACTCTATTCGAATGATCTCTTATACTTGATAGAAATACAAATAATAAATATTATATATATCTCAGGTTCTTTCAATTTTCGAGATAATTTACATGTTTAATTAGGATATTCTTGTTTGTATGACAGATGTTCTATATTGTTGCTCATTTTTGATGTTATACCACACCACAAAAAAAGAACAATATCCTCTCACAATTCTTTTATATATATATCAATTTAAATGAGTATTGTTTGCTTAGCCCATAATTCAATTTTCTTGTAAATTTGTATATATTGACTCCAATTATGAAATTACTTATCATCAATTAATTTTGAGATGCATATTCTCTTTAAATTTTAGCAATACGCAGAAAAAAGGAAGAAGTTCAATTTATAAATGTGTTAATTTCGTTTGTCATTTTTATACGTTGGATAATACAAATATTACTTTTATTAAAAAATCTATAATTTTTTACATTGGATATATGAAAACTATTATAAATTAATTTAAATATAATTTATATTTTTAGGTGCCTTTTTATGAATTGACATAATTATTCATTAATATTCAATTAAAAATAATTGCATAAATATTATTTGTATTTGTAGGTGTCTTTTTATGAACAGACATGCCCTTTTATGAATACACATAATTATTCATTAAAATTAAATTAAAAATAATTGTTTAAATATTATTTTTATTTGAATGTGTCTTTTTATGAATAGACATTACTATTCATTAACATTTATTTAAAAATAACTACTTTGAAAAAAAAAATCCTTTTTTTATATATTATATAGATTTCATTTTTTTGTTAATTTATTTTATTATTATTTTGTATTGAATAATATTAAATTATAATCAATAAGTGATAATTAATAAAAAAAATATTAAAAATTTAATACTTATCTGCGCCACATTATTCATGAGTTCATTAATTCCGCTCGCCTTGGGCATGTGAGCATTTTAGATATATTTGAACACCTAACATGTTATGTTACGTTATCCATAACATAATCAATCAATCAATCACAATAGTAAGATCAAATCTTAGAAAGAAAATAAAATCATTAAATTTAATAAAGTGGATTTTGGCATCTTGAACCACCATTGTAATAGGTGGACAACTCGAGCGAAGAAGATAGAGAAATGTTCCTCACTTATGCATTATTGAGGAGGTAGATAAACCATCAACAAATATCACAAAAAAGAAAGAAAGTAACATTACAAATAGGATATCATGTCCCAAAACAATTATAATCACGTGGTTGGTTTATTATACAAATCTGGACTAAAGTCTTTCAAGTGTTTATAATTCATGTGCTACTGTGAACAACCTACATTAATTGTACTAGTAGTTCTATCTGTCCTATTATTAGATAAATCTGGTTGGATGAATATAATTTATTAATAAGATTTAAATTAAATTCAGTCTAGTTGCAAGCTCATCCATAACCCTAATCAGATCAGATCAGATCAGATCGTACAGGGTTATAGGGATACATATTTGATCATTGGGAAAAGTAAACAAATAAGAAAAAAAGTTGATAAATTAGAAGAGAATAATTAGTGTCTTTAGATTAGACACCAAATTACATAGAATACATTATAATTAAACACTAATTATAATGAGGGAAACGATGACATTCACAGCTAATTAAGTGTTTAACAATACAATTTTCGCGTTGCATTGTCTCATCAAGTACAGAGGGTACCATTGGTACGGAGGAACAACACGACATGATTATACTTTTATTTAATCAAATAACCAGGGGCATTTTAGGGAATACCCCTTAAGCTCAATTTACTGTTGATTTTCTTGCAGACACATTAACATACATGTCATGTGTCATGTGTTGAGGTCACCCAAATAATGGAGGTCCCTCCTCTGCTCTGTTCTGATCTGCTATGGCACCTCCAACAGCCATTCATAAATTTCAAATAGATTAAACAAAATAAAATAAATTCAGACAAAAGGTTGGATTATATATTTATAAATTCTATGCTGTCAGAAGAAAATCAACTAAAAACTTGACAAGAATTCGGCAATAAACAAATTGACTGCGGAGAATGCTGCTGCAGTTGCAACTTACTACAACAAAACTGCCGTGATTCTTTTCTTTTAATAAAGTTAAGCATGTACAGATGTGCTTAATGATTCTTGCCTCCCCTCTTTCATATAATACAAACAAACATTAAAATGTTCCCAGACTGTATTTGCAGCATCATTTCCAGCCTACCCACTTTCAAGAAATTCATATTCTAGTTTTATTTGCAGAAAAGTTTGCATCTTTACGATTTCGATTTAGTACTAGTTTCCCAACAATCTCGAACGCACCCTTCTTTTATTCTTTGGTGGAATTTACATTTTTCAGTTTCATTGGCTTAGATCCTGCTCTACTGCTACTCGATTCTGCACTCCTTCGAGGGTTTCAATCTTGCCTGTCTTATTAAGAAGGTAAGGGTTTGTATTTTTTGAGGTTTTCGTTTTGAGAGGGAATCTTGGTGATTTTGAAGTCAATAGTGTGATTTGGGTTTATTTTATTCTTTTTTCTTTCCTTTCAATCTTTTAGTGATTTGTGGGGTGAGAAGAAAGGTAAAAGCTATGAGGGGCCAGTTTAGAGGTATTCTAGGTTTGTTGCTACATTCGATTTTGTTTATGTTTGCTCCCTCTGTGGAGGCTCAGACATCATCATTTGTAGTAAACTGTGGGACAAATTCTAGTGTGGATGTAGATGGAAGGAGATGGATAGGTGATACTACTGTAGGAAATAATGTAACCCTTAGTGCTCCTTCTGGGATTGAGGCCTCAACTAGTGTGTTTAATGGTGATCGAATATATGAGCCTCTGTATCGAACGGCTAGGATATTTAGTGGAAATTTAAACTACACTTTTCAAGTTCCAAATGGAAATTATTTCCTTAGGCTTCATTTTTATCCATTGCAAGTTGATGGATATAATGTGAATGAGTCTTATTTTTCTGTTGAGGCCAATGGATTGAAGTTGGTTTCTGAGTTTAATGTTCCCAGTGAGATTGAAGATAGGAATCTGAACTTACTGGGATCTGTAGCCAATTCTAGCTATTTCTATGTGTTGAAGGAGTATTTCTTTTCCGTGGAGTCGAATGTAGTGGTTGTGAGTTTCGTCCCAAGAAAAGGGTCTTTTGGTTTTGTGAATGCAATTGAGATTGTTCAAGAGGGGAATAAGGTGTTTGGTGAACCAGTGAACAAAGTTGGTGGGAATGGTGGTAAGAACAACGCGTTGGATTTAGGGAAACGAGGGATGCAGACGATGTATAGGTTGAACGTTGGTGGTTCCTTCATTAGGCCCTCCCAAGATTCACATCTGTGGAGAACTTGGGAGATGGATTCGGGTTTTATGATAAACGCTGATGCTGGTTCTAAGATGAGAAACACGTCTAACATCACTTATGCCAATCCTAATGACACGGCTGTGGCCCCTCTCGCAGTGTACGAGACAGCAAGAACACTGACGAATGCTGGGGTGATGGAGAAGAGATTCAACATGTCGTGGAAGTTGAAAGTGGACCCGGATTTTGAGTATCTGGTGCGTCTCCACTTCTGCGAGCTGGTGTATGACATTGCAAACCAGAGGGTTTTTAGGATCTTCATAGACAACAAAACTGCTGCTGAGAACTTTGATGTCTTCGTTCGAGCTGGAGGGATGAACAAGGCGTATCACGAGGATTACCTTGACTCGATTTCCTCTAACACCAACACCATTTGGATACAGCTAGGTCCCGATCCCACGACGGGGTCTGCAGGGACTGATGCTCTGTTGAATGGTCTGGAGGTTTTCAAGCTCAGTCGTGATGGAAATCTAGCTTTTGAAGAGTCTTATATCAATCTAAAAGGAAAGAAGACTTCGAAAAGTTTTCTCCTTTGGGTTGGCATCGGAGCAGGAATTGCATCAATAGCTATTCTTGCAACTACATGGATGCTCGTATTTTGGTTTTGTAAGAAGAAAAGGGAAGAAAACGATACAAAGAAGAGTCCTCCTGGGTGGCGGTCTCTTTTCCTCCATGGACATAGCACTGCAAATGCTAAAAGATCAACGAACTATCAAACCACGAACGGGCAGAACGGTACTGTTAGGACTGGAAGGCGTTTCACGTTAGCTGAGATTAAATCAGCAACAAGTAATTTTGATGAGAGTCTCGTTATTGGAGTGGGGGGATTTGGCAAGGTGTTCAAAGGGGAGATTGGTGAAGGTATCCTTGCAGCGATTAAGAGATCCAATCCACAATCTCAGCAGGGATTGAAAGAATTCGAGACTGAGATTGAGATGCTGTCGATGCTTAGACATAGGCATTTAGTCTCTTTGATTGGATTCTGCGATGAACAGAATGAAATGATCTTGGTGTATGAGTATATGGCTAATGGAACTCTTAGGAGTCACCTATTTGGAAGCAACTTGCCTCCATTGAGCTGGAGGCAACGGCTAGAGATCTGCATCGGTGCTGCACGAGGACTGCATTACCTTCATACCGGTTCAGAGAGAGGCATCATCCACAGAGATGTGAAGACAACCAACATCTTGTTGGATGAGGATTTCATTGCAAAAATGTCTGATTTTGGGTTGTCCAAAACCGGTCCCTCGTTAGAGCACACACATGTGAGCACTGCAGTGAAAGGAAGCTTCGGCTATCTCGACCCTGAGTACTTCAGAAGGCAGCAGCTCACTGAGAAATCTGATGTTTATTCATTTGGTGTCGTCCTCTTCGAAGCTGTATGCGCTCGAGCCGTGATCAATCCAACTCTGCCTAAAGATCAGATCAATCTTGCTGAGTGGGCCATGCGTTGGCAACGAGAGAGATCTCTGGAGACCATACTCGACCCCAGGCTAAGAGGGAACTACTCTCAAGAATCAGTGATGAAGTTCGGCGAGATTGCGGAGAAATGCCTTGCTGACGAGGGCAAGTGCAGGCCAACCATGGGAGAAGTTCTGTGGCATTTGGAGTACGTGTTGCAGTTGCAAGACGCTTGGCTTCATAGCAACGATGGAGAAGAGTCGGTCTCGAGAGCTGAGCAGAACGGGAGGCACATTGATGAGACGGGACCGGAGGCCGTTCTAGAATATTCTGGTTCGGATAAAGCATTGGTGAAGAGCGATAGGGATCCCTTTGATCCTATGGTAGTTGGAGCTGATGAGTTTTCAGAGATGGTGAATCAAAAGGGAAGGTAAAAAGAGATGATGAAATGAAATGCATTTTCACATATTCTGCTTCTCATGAATCCTTTGGTTTTTGCATTAGGTTTATAACGAGGGCCCAATTCTTTCATTCTTGTATTGTATCCATCCATGTCTGAAACTGCTCAATTTTTACATGATGTTTCGGCTTGTCTTTTTATATCTTTTTATACTGAGTTGTTTTATTAGTATTTAATTTAATTTGCTATCACTGTATCAGTATGAACTGATCATCATATCACTGGCTTGTGTTCAGTTCAACATTGCAATTAGGAGATTAAATCGCCACCAATCACCATTGAAGGTTGTAAAGTGAATGTGTCATGTTGTATATGATAGGTGTGCTTGAAATTTATTTAATATGGATGTAATTTTTTTTTTCATAATTGATACCAATATAAAGATCATATAATCTTTAATTTCGTCAAAATTTAATATTTTGATAATTCAGAAAATCTTCAAATTTTATGTTTTTGAAACAAATTTGATAAGCTATGGATAAATACAAAATTTTACATTTATTTTAAATCAACTCAATATAATTATGTCTAGTTTGAGCCTCATGATAATGATATAAATATTAAATAATTCTTAAAAATAAAATATACTCCTTCCGTCCACCAAGTATTTGCATTTGACACGAATTTTAATGAATGATATGAATGTGTTGTGAGTGGAGTAATGGTTCACAATATTTATTAGTTGAATATTTATATGTGAGTGAAATAAAAGTTATGAGTAGAAGGAGAGTTCCACATTATTTAGAGTTAAATATGTAATATAAGTGATGAAAAATGTAATGGTGGGTCCAACAATATATGTATAATTATTAAAAATAGATGTGTGTAAGTGTTTTGTGGAAATGTGCAAGTTTTTCGTGGACAGAGGGAGTATAATTTTTAATTTCAAATTTAGTTATTCTTCTATAATCAAAAAATCACAAAAACACAATTCAATAATCGATATGCTACCCGAAAATTACAGTAATCGATTATTGGAATTACCTTCTAATCTTCTCTCTGATTGGTTCAATTATGATCTAAAATTCTAAGAACCCTTGACACCTCATCATTCAAAAGTTAATAATAAGTACAATAATATAAGTATATATAATTATTAAATAGAAAATCTTAAATTTTTCATAGATCGAGTAATAAAAAAAAATAATTAAAAACATGTAATATTTTTTAGAAGGATAAAAGTTTTTTCATATATTTTATTTCCACTCACTTATTATTTTATCTTTGTACAATCCAAATTATGTGGAGAATAAAAATTAATGAGTTTAGGTTGATGTTTATCGAGTTCAGATTTTTAGCAGTTTGATTTAATTAAAATATAAAATTTTCGGGTTATGTTCGGATTGAGTTAAATGTTTGAAATATATAATTATATTATTTAACATTATTATTGATAATATATTTTAGTTTAATTAGAATCCGCTTTTTATTTTGTACATTTCATTTTTGACATTTTTATTATTCCCTTTCGCCTCTCGTATATATTATGAAGCAATGTCTCTCATATTCACAAAATATATATCTATCAATTATTAATTTATTTATTTGTACTATTTATGAAATTGTATAATATCGAGTTGTTATCATAATTGTGTCAGTTCAACTCGAAAAAAAACTTGTCAGTTTGAGTTTGAATTTTAATTTACTATAACCTTAATATGTCGAGCTTGAATTTGACGTTATTAGACCCGACTTAATTTCCACCGGTAACTTAAAGCATATTTAAGCTCATATTTTATGCATTTTGTAAGAGATCCATACACTATATAATTGTTAAAATTGAGTGTAATTATATAATCTAGATTAATTTGGTGCGTACGAGTAGTTTTTGCAAATAATGCAATTTAGGAAAAAGAGAATATAATGAGTTAGCTAGCTTCAAAGCGTTCTGCGTTTCATTTGGGAGGTTTTTGTCAGCAAGAATTGTGAAAGAAATGTTGATAGAATTATCCGTTCGAAATGAGTTGGGAGAATTGAGATTCATGAAGTTACACAATACTCTCTCCCTCCTTTGGATGTGGTCATATTTTTTTATTAGACCGTTCATTGTAAGTGATAATTTTTTTAAAAACGAAAAATTTTTATCTTACAATATTACACAACATTTTACTTTTCTTCA
>JAPKLX010000043.1:118777-136764 GCA_026898415.1 Leonotis leonurus | reverse complement strand
GGTTTAAAAGTGCTACCCGTTTAGTTCGCGGGTACGGAAATGGTTTGGCACTATCCGCGCCCGCCCGACCCGATTGCCATCCCTAGTTGATCCTAATCCCATTGGTAGATAGCTGCGGATTTGTTAGTTAATCATTGAGTAAAGATGCTTTTTACCATTAAAAATCGAGTCTTTGTAGTACTGCGAAAGGTAGCCTCCCTCAAAGCATAAAAACCTCGGTTCCTCCTCCAAGGTGATATACCTCCGTACCTGCCTCAGCAGTTAGCAGTGAGCACAGAAAAACTCTTCACTCTCTCTCTCGCTCGGTTTAATGGCTGATTATAGATTGAGATTGCTACTATCTCTTAAGAGAGGCATCTTTGGGATGTATTCTTCTCCCATATCGCGCACTCGCAATTTTTGCGCATCATCTCATCCTTCGCAAATCGAAGTAATTTTTCTAGTTTGTGTTTATCTTTTTTACTCTTCTATTTACTGGACCATTGTATGATTGTCATATTTGTTTCAGTTTAAACTCTTAGTTTCTGTTGCACCAAAAGATTTTCATTTTGTGGGTTTTGCTCTTCTTCTTCCTTTTTTTCCAATTGACGATATGATCTTTGCAAATCAACTATCTTTCTACTCACGGGAAGTGAATGTTTCTTTGTGAAATCTGAATTTGCAAAGAACGATAACGTGGTTAAGAAATTGAATCAATGAGAGTTTTGATAAGTTTTGGTTAATATATTACAGAGAGTTGGATTCATAGGACTTGGAAACATGGGATCAAGGATGGCCAAGAACTTGGTGAAAGCTGGATACACTGTTGTGGTTCATGATATGTAAAGATGCTTTTCAATTTATGATTTTGTTATCTTACCATTATATTTGGATCAAACGTTAGCAATTTCCTGCCTCGAGACCATAATGATTTTTTATAGTGTTGGTTCTTTTGGAAAAGAAACCATGATGTCATGAAGGAATTCTCCGAGAAAGGGATTCTAGTGAAGAATTCACCGCTGGAAGTTGCTGAGCAAAGTGATGCTGTAATTACAATGCTACCATCTTCTTCTCATGTAAGCTTCAAAACTAAAAAATTCTGCTATCTAATTATGTCATCAAACTTGACTATATACATATATTAGGATGTGTTTTTGCAGATTTATTTACATGCACATGTATGCCATTCTGAAAATTAGACATTCTTTGAGGTTTTTATCTTTTCATTTAATTTTAGATACATTAAAACCACTGAGATAGCTATATATTTGTATGCAGGTGATGGACGTTTATACAGGACCAAAAGGTATCCTTAATCGCGTAGATGAGCTCAGATCGTGGTTGTTCATAGATTCTTCCACAATTGATCCTCAAACATCCAGAAAACTTTCTGCAGCCATTGCTACTTCTAATTTAAAAGGAAAGAGAGGTATATGCTAACACTTTTTAAAACTTTATCAACAATTACTTTGTTGCTACTACTTAACTTCTTGAGTTAACTTAGGTGCTTCGATTTTCTCTTTTGATCTTCTTTACAGTCAACTTCTGAAACCCATAAATTTCCTCATAGTACGTTTTAGACACAATACACACATTTAACTAACTGGTTGAAGAAACTTTTATGATCATACAGTGGAACACTTTTTTTCGGTATAGTAATACCAATTTATGTTGTTGATTTTTGGTAGCTGATATGTGTGTAGAAGTGATGGTGAAAATAGCTGTAAAAAGTTAGGAGGGGGTCACTATATGATTTAACTAGCCAGTGGCTGTTTGTAGGTGGCTCCGATACGCCTGCTATCTTGGATGCTCCTGTATCTGGAGGCATCCTGTCGGCTGAAAATGGAACTCTTACTTTCATGGTACAGTTTCTGAAGCCTCGTGGCTGGATTTAAGGTGGCTATACATTGTGATTCTGGTGTGTACTATATATCAGTCAAGTTGTTGCTTCAACTGTATTCCATTTATTGTTCTAATGCTTGTTAGATGTTTACCGACTTATGGAGCTGTTGCTAGCAGCCTGTCTTCTTGGAATTACTGTGATTTATACTGATTAAGGATACTTATCTTGATCGAATTAGTGAGATTGACCCTTTTTTCCCTTTCTCAATCTTTTTCTCCAATGCTTTTAGTTGTGTAAAGCACAACTCTTCCTCGCATAAAACTCTCCGAGAAAATTCTACTAAAGTATTAATTTGGTGAGTTCTGCTTCGTTTATGATTAAGAGTTCATCTTATGCGTTGTAACATATACAATCTTTCTCAACAAGAGGTACTATTTGTTTTCCCAACATTTTGGTTTATCTCAATATCAGATCATCTTTTGACTAGGTTGGTGGTTCAGAGGAAGCTTATAAATCTGCGAGGCCTTTGTTACTCTCAATGGGAAAAAACATCATATACTGCGGTGGTGCTGGAAACGGTTCGGTATGTTCTTTCTTTGATGCTACTTGTCTTGTTTATGTGAGTTGAAAAAGGTTTGATATTTCAACCAGACCCATTAATCGCTCACGAATTGAATGAAGTGGATCTACCTATTGACATAGTTCAACTTCACAACCTTAATCTCTTATACATCCTTGCCATGAAGGTATCAGGAAACAAGATAATCATTCATGTCTTGAAATGTCCTCCTTGAAGTATTCATATAGATATACTAAAATCCAAAAATACACTGATACAGTAACAACTTCAAGGAGGACATTTCAAGAAATTAATATCTTCTTGAAAAATGGTGTGTTCTTTATATGCTTGAAGAAAACATTCTGTAGGGTAGGCTATACTTACTCAGCCTATAAAAAATGTTATTTGTACCTAGGCAGCAAAGATCTGCAACAATTTGGCGATGGCTGTGAGTATGCTTGGGGTTTCAGAAGCTTTTTCACTTGGTCAGTCGTTGGGCATCGGAGCATGTACATTGACCGAGATATTTAACTCTTCGAGTGCTCGGTGTTGGAGTAGGTAATGTAATTTTCGGTCTCTTTCTGGGATAACCAAGGGAAATCGATATTAACGACTCATGTCAGTTATAGAACTAGTGAAAGTGATGGCAATGTTGTTGGTCTTGGGCAGTGAAACTTACAATCCTGTGCCAGGAGTGATGGAAGGAGTGCCGGCTTCGAGGAATTACGATGGAGGATTTGCTACCAAACTCATGGTATGTTATGTAGTTCAAATACTTGCCCCATTTAAGATTATTTCAAGAAAACACCTATTATCCACAATCTGAAAATTAAGAAGAACTTATCTAATGTTGTGAAGTGTGGACAAGAGTGAGTGAGGTGTGGAAGCCTTATAGAGTTCACTTATAATGTAGGCTAAGGACCTAAGCCTTGCAGCTACATCAGCCGAAGAAGTGGGTACAAAAAGTCCGATGACATCATTAGCACGACAAATGTTAGTTACTTAGTTAGTTCACTCTCTTCTGCCATTAGCTCCCATCAACTTAATTTTTTCTTTTGAGAACCATTTACTAATTTTTATTTTAAATCTCAATTTACTGTGTAGATTCACAAAAGTCTGCGACGAAGGTTATGGAACGAAAGACTTTTCTTGCGTCTTTCGCCATTATTTCCATGGCAAGGATGAGATGTAGAGAGAGCATGGAATGGAATGATGGAAGAGGAATCAATGTACAACTTTGCTCATCTTTCTCTTCTCTTTACCCTCATTGCTATTTGTTCAACAAACTTTTTACTGACTTGTCTAATTTTCTTTTCTCGTACCATAAAGTTTTTTAATTTACCGTTTTAAATAGGGGTGATAAAAATTAACCAAATTTGAAAAATCGAATCAAATTGAAATATTAAGTTTGGTTTGATTATTTTAGTTTTTTGGTTTGATTTGGTTTTTTTAAATAGAATTTTAATTCGGTTTTATTTAGATTTAGACAGTCAAACCTAAAAATCCGAAAAACTCAAAAAATTAAATTATTTATTAATATTATATTATAATTTTATTTTTATTAAATAAGATTACTTTATTATATATATATATATATTTATTTTTTAGTAATATTATTTATATTCCAAAATTTAATCATTGGTAAAATATTAAATAGAATACTAGACTTAATTAGGCTTAAGAATTCTAATATTTAATAAATTCAGCCCTTTTATTATTCTTTAAAATTTGAAAAATATTAAAAATATGTAAACAATTTTTATTATAATTTTTAATTTAAAACTTTTTAAATTTGAATTTTTTTATAAAAAGTATTGAAAATGTATATAAATAATTAGATTTAATAATTAATCATTTTAGAAATTAAAAAAAATTAATTACGAAATAAAATATTTGGATAAAGCTAATTAAATCAAAATAAATTTATTTATTTTGACTTGATTAATTTAATTTTTAAGTTTAGTTTGACATTTTTTTAGTCCAAATTTTAATTTAATTTAATTTAATTTAATTTTGGACAAAATTGAATATCTGGAATGCACACCCCTAGTTTTAAAGTTACTTCTGACTCTCATAACACACACGCAGAGGTGTAGCCTAAGTTGTACCCCCAATTTTTTTATTTTTTATTTTTTATTTTTTTACTTTTAGTATAGATTTATTATTTTAAGACATTATAACCTTTTTAGAATTTTTTAAAAATTATAACTTTGGAATTCACAAATTAAATAGCTGTTGCAATTCAATTTATCATGATCAGCCTGTTACTGTTATTTAAGTTTTGCATATTATAATCTCTACATTATTCCAAATACAAATACACCGCATACCATTTTAATGGAGTCTGCCGAATCGCGAATAAACAATATTAAATAAAAAATAGAATAAATTACAATCATTCAAAATTTGATTTTAAGATAATAATATTTTTTTCTTCATGTTAGTTTTAGTTAAGTAATATGCGATATGTCAATTTATGAATTTGTGGTTAGGTTGGTTTTAATCGAAATTCATATTTGTATATTGAATATAAGAGAAGACGAGTGATAAAATTAAATCGAAAAAGACAAAAGTAATCTCAAACCAACCAAATCTTCGACAATTTAAGTTCAAGAAAATAAAATTTTAAGGGAGTTTTATCCTTTTCACCATAGACAGTGGAAATATTTCTAGTGCTAGTGTGTCTCCTACTCTCCTTCAAATGATTCCCTTCAAGCTTAATAAAATGCTATAAATATTAATCATTTTAAGCTTGTATTGTTATATATTTTTCGCACCCACAAATTAAAAATTTTGGCTGCACCACTGTACACACGATTTCGAGATCACCATCCAACTAACTAATTTCTAGAGTTAAAACAATCATAGTAAACCAAATTAAGCTATTTCCCCTATAAAAACAAGAAGCTACAACCAATTTCATTTGATCTTTCTTATTTGCACATTAATCATGTGCATATAAAAAAAATCATGCAGATCTCCAATATTTCTGTATTCAGTACTCAATTAAATTTTACAATCAGCCAAATATGGAATAAGACCTAAACAGTTACACCCCCACTTCCCCCAGCTATAATATTTGGATTAATGCTACAAGCACAATTCTTTTCTTGGATTATAAATATAAAAAAAAAAGATCACATGTCTATAACCTAAAATTTGGAACATTTGAAGAATGGGTTAAATGGTGAACCGACCCGGAAAACCTAAAAGGATCCGTTTTTCCAATAATGAAGCGATTACAGTACAGTAAAAATTTGGCGTGCATGTGTTGACTTAGTGGTAGTGAGGTTAATGTCCAACATTAATGTAATCCAATTTTTTTTTATAAAAAAAAGGAAGAAATAAAGAAAGTAAAGTTGAGAGAGAGACGCGGCTTTTACCAACGGAAACATATATAACGGCTAGTCCACGCTTTTCACTGATGATGATCATCTTCTTCTCTTTTCATTCTTCATACTATTTCAATTTCCCCTCATAATTTTCTCAACTGCCTACTTTTTTCCTGCATTGAGTTTCTTTGATCATCCCTTTTCATCTTTCCAAAGAGGGTAACCAATTCCCTCGAGTGAAGAATCGTAGTCGAATTATTTTCCAATATACCTTCAAGAAAGCAATTTTGTTCATCAGTATCATCTCTATGCGCAAATTGCAGGATTTTTCTTGTGAAAAATTGAAAAGGGTATCGATAATTGATTGAGGAAACGGCAATGTCGAGTGACAGTTGCGTTGATCATCAAAGCAACGCGAACTGCAATCAACCGAGAGGGTTCTTGACTCCGCCGCCGACATGGAGGAGTCAGCAGCGCTCTCCGCCAGTCATGGCGAGGTCGGAGATGAAGCCGCAACCCAAAGGGGATCTCTTTCATGTCGTTCACAAGATTCCTTCTGGAGATTCTCCTTACGTCAGGGCCAAACATGTTCAGGTGATTTTGACATTCTGTTGTTTCTTTCAAGATTTTGTTACTTCTTGATTTTGTGCCGTTGCTGTCTACTTTTTGCGGGTTTTAGCTCAATTTGATGTTTGTAGATTATAATTAGGCTGATAGGGATTGTAGAGAGTTTCATTGGATTCAATTGGGAGAGTTATTTTTGTGGGATTTGAAAGGTGGCATTCTCTGTTTGAACAAAATGATAATAATCCATGTTAATAACCTTCTTACTTGTTGGAGGAGTATATGAAAGCAGTTCTGATGTTGCATTTGTTCATATTTGGATGCCTATTTTCTTGTTGAATTTCTCTGTGGAAACTGCAATTATTAAGTTGAAGAAGTACCATATAGGTTTCAACTGTCAAATGTTTAAGTAGGTGAAAGTCTACTCTAGAAAGTATGATTTTAGATAGGTGGGATTTTACTGTGGGAATTATAATGTCAATACTGTTTGTGATGCAGTATCTATCTAATGTCTTAAATGGCTAATGCATTATGCAATAACAGCTTGTAGACAAGGATCCAAGCAGGGCTATTTCCCTGTTCTGGCAAGCGATCAATGCTGGTGATCGAGTCGATAGTGCTCTCAAAGATATGGCTGTCGTCATGAAACAATTGAATCGCTCAGATGAGGCTATCGAGGCAATTAAGTCCTTCCGCCATCTCTCTCCCCATGATTCCCAGGAGTCCCTCGACAATATATTGGTCGAACTGTATAAGGTAAACTGTGGTTTCTTTTTTTTTTCTTTTTCTTTCTGAACTTATACAAATCATGACAATGGAAGTCTGAGCATCAATGTCTTGTTAATGCAGCAATCTGGAAGGTTGGAGGAAGAGATTGATTTGCTTAAGTTTAAACTGAAGCAAGTTGAAGAGGGAATGGCTTTTTCTGGGAGGAAAACGAAGATTGCAAGATCTCAAGGAAAGAAGGTCCAGATCACTGTTCAGAAGGAGTATGCAAGGTATATTTGTCTCTTTTTGCTTCTCGAAATCGTGAATAGGCTCGTGTTCTCACCACTTTCACAATCCAGGTTGTTAGGAAATATAGCTTGGGCATACATGCAGCACAAAGATTTCAAGTCTGCTGAAGAACACTACAGGTATCTTTGTGCAATGTGTGTGAACTTTCACATTTAAAACTTGCAAAATATTCATAATTTGTATATTCATATCTGCAGAAAAGCACTATCTTTTGAACCTGATAAGAACAAGCAGTGCAATTTGGCAATATGCTTGATGCATTTGGACAAGGTAACAGAAGCCAAGTTTCTGCTCGAAGCTATATCATGCAGCAATGGTGCTGTGGATGAATCGTACTCTAAATCTTTCGAGCGTGCCTCTGAAGTACTGGCCGAGTTTGAGTCACAGCGCGTTCTTAAGCCTATAAAACCGGTGGAACAGAATAATAACAAGGCATTTGGTGGCCATTGGGGTAGCAGGTTTTGTTCTCAGAAAAATTTCAGTGATAGCAGTGGCACGATGGCGTTGTCTCCTTTGCCCTCATCCACTAAGATGAGCAGAGGAGCATCTAGTGACTTTGCGTTTGAGAAAAGGGCCGATTTTGATTGGAGGGCCAAGCACTATGAGGCAAACATGAAGCGGGAAGGGGTGCATTCTTTCAGAAAGAGCCGGGCATCGGAGTATGGAAATACTCCAAAAGTGCCACTCACTCAGCCAAGGATACTATCTCGCTATGATGATGCAAGAAAGGCCGGTTTTGCAGAAAGTGGATATGTCAGGAAACTGTCCTTTGGAGAGAAAGTGAGTAGTGAAACAACAGTGCATTATTCATTTGAAACCCAAAATGTGGACTACTATTCTCATGATGTACCTGATGAGATGCCGAATATATTTCCCCAGTTTTTGGAGAGAAGGAATGCATCTGTGAATAAGCCATTAGAAGAAGCTGCTAATGAAGAAGGAACGAAGAATAATCTGGCATGTGATTGCACGAAACCAGCCTTTTCTGCTGAATCTGGAGTGGTAGAAGAAATTTTGAAGAAAAATCCAGAATTTTCTTCCAGAAATGAGACTTCAAGATGTGAGCATAAAAAGAGTTGGGCTGATATGGTTGAAGAAGAAGAGCTAGTGTTAGGGAGTTGGAGAAATGACTATTATCCACAGAAATCTTCATCCTCGGACGAGTTCTCTGCTGCTTCAGTGGATCAAGAAGACTTCAATGATGAGAATGTGGATTCTAACATAATCCCCGAGACACCTAAGTTGCATGATCTTGCTGAGAAAATGAGTCAGGCAATGGATCTTGGAGGTGGATATTTGACTCAGCCTGAGAAAAATGTGCTATCAAAGAAACACAAACCGTTGAGGCGTTCGCTGTGTTTCGATGATCAGAATCACAACCCTGAGACTACAAATGTTTGTGGTGCTTCACCATCGACAACCAAATTTCTCGACTTTTTTGAAGGCCAAGGTGTTGATGTTGACCTCAATTCTAATCATTTAAAAAACTGGAGGAGATTGCCAGTTTTTCAGGATATAACTCGTGATCACTGAGGTCATGTAGGAAAGAAAGAGTGATATTGATTTTTCTCTTTTCTTTGTTGATTCAGCAGTAAGTAAATACTTGTAAGATTGTTCCACAAATTACTTGAATATTATTTGTTATTTGTATATGATTTCTTCCTCACTTTTAATTCATTCATAGTACTCTATATTTAAATTCTAAATCATTTGTTGCAAAATTGGTAGTATCTTGGTTTTTGGTTTATTTTAATTGATGAAGATTGATTTGCCATATTGAATTTTATTCCACATTTTGTTTGGTATTTTGATAATATATATCATGTGTAAAATTTTATTCTGTCTCTTACTCATTTATACCTCTATCGATCACATCTTCGATTTAAACAAGTTTATGTTTTTATTTCAAAATAAGACTTTATGATCGATGTTTTCGATTCTGTTTGTGTTTGCTTCTTTATTAGTCTCATCCTATTTCTCTATGATTCTTCACTTCAACTTGACATTCTTTGACTACAGTTTCCTCCCAAACCCTACGACAATGATCAAACCAGACCTGCTTCTATATATACCCACGTAACAACAATTTCTAAATGCAAGATATAACTAAACTGACAAGCCCTACTAAAATCATATCCTCATGAAGATCACGGAAAACAAGCGGGGCCGGTTCAGGCATTACCTTGATGCTCCGAAGCGATTTCTTCGCAGGGCTAGAGATTTCTACGTTGATAGCCTCGTCAGCATCGATAGCAAGGTTGGCAGCACGGCCAACATCATCACCTGCCCCGCGGCTAACATGTCTCGTTTGCCCAATAACTATGACTCGAACAAACGGAAATATGACGACGAGAAGCTTGAAGAGATTTATAGATCGATGTGCAGAAGCAAGGAGAGTTGGAGTTGTAGTGAGTTTGATAGAGTTGGTTGTTTAAGAGAGAGAGGGAGCAGTGGATTTGGAGCTATAGACAGAAGTTACAGTGTTGCGCTGGGGAAAATCGGTACTATCGATGAAGACGAGCAGTGTGAGTTTCAAGATAAGTTGGCTGCGAAGAATGATATGTTTCTCAGAACCAGAAGCCATGTTGTTACCAGGAATCATGGCTTTCATTAGTCTCTCTCTCTCTCTTGTTCATCTAAAGGCTGAGTAAAGCAAGTATTCATACCTTGTGATTGCATTGTTTTGATTGTACGAATTCTATGTTTTTCAAAAGATTTATTCAAGAAAGAAATACCCCAAGAACAAAGAGAAGTGAACATACGACTTACATATAACACACCACAAACATTCATGATTTCCATTTCACACATGACAAACCACAAATCATATCATACATATGGACAAATGAATCTAGGCTATTCCAAGATTTTACTGCTCAACAAATCACTCGCTTATAAAAAAACAAGAACCATGAGATTTGAACATACCGTGGGAGTCTCATGAAACACATCAAACATCAACCTCCTCTTCTTCCTCATACTCCTCATCAGCAGTGGCATCCTGGTACTGCTGATACTCTGCAACGAGATCATTCATATTGCTTTCGGCCTCGGTAAACTCCATTTCATCCATTCCTTCGCCGGTGTACCAATGCAAGAAAGCCTTGCGCCTGAACATAGCAGTGAACTGCTCACTAACACGCCTGAACATCTCTTGGATTGAGGTGGAATTGCCGATGAAGGTAGAAGACATTTTCAGTCCCGTTGGAGGTATGTCACACACGCTAGACTTCACGTTGTTGGGTATCCACTCCACAAAATAGGATGAATTCTTGTTTTGTACATTAATCATCTGCTCATCAACTTCTTTGGTGCTCATCTTGCCACGGAACATGGCTGAGGCAGTCAAGTAACGGCCATGACGCGGATCTGCAGCACACATCATGTTCTTTGAGTCCCACATCTGCTGAGTGAGTTCGGGTACTGTGAGAGCTCGGTACTGCTGGGACCCACGGGAGGTCAAGGGTGCGAATCCGACCATGAAGAAGTGAAGCCGTGGGAAGGGGATAAGATTGACTGCGAGTTTTCTGAGGTCAGAGTTCAGCTGTCCTGGAAAACGGAGACAGCATGTAACACCACTCATGGTGGCGGAGATAAGGTGGTTGAGATCACCAACTGCAAAGAAAACGGCCAAAATAAACTGCATCAGAATTCAGAAAGACTACAATCACATGCCAACTAAATTATCTTCACCAAAATAAAGAAACTTACATGTAGGAGTGGAAAGCTTGAGAGTTCGGAAGCAAATATCATAAAGAGCCTCATTATCCAAAACCATACACTCATCTGCATTCTCAACAAGTTGATGAACTGACAATGTGGCATTGTATGGCTCGACAACAGTGTCAGATACCTTTGGGGATGGAAAGACGGAAAATGTCAACATCATTCGATCTGGATATTCCTCTCTGATTTTGGAGATGAGAAGGGTTCCCATGTCCAGTGCCTCCACCCAAAGAATGACATAATTGAAATCCTGTTTGATGAAATGCCACAAAAGTATCACAATTTAGAATAATCATTCATTCTCTTTTTGCATTAGGCTACACCATATGAAGTACTGTTATCTGAGTACTAACAGTTTGACAGAAAAAAATGTTTCCAGTCCAGAGAACAAATAATAGAACAACAAAAATCAAAACAAGCCCTTCAAAATGAGTTCTTGGAAACAATAACTTCGAAATTTAGGATAAATGTGGCACATCAATTTAGAATCCTACAAATAGCAACATAGACCACTGGTATATGTCATTATTATAAAATTACAAACTAACAAAAGGCTAGGCTTACGGTGGATTCGGGCATAGCATGACCTACGACGTTCAAAATTAGAAATTGAGTTCCATTAAATGCAACCCTAAATCCAGCAACAATAGAATTGCATAGCATCAAATCCATACACATACACGGCATTTAAATTTGGATTTAATCATATCACAAGCACACTAAAGACAAGAAATTAAGTACTGATAAACCTGAACTGAAGAATGTTCAATTGCATATAATATAAATTAAACACGATGACTACAACATCAGAACCCCCAAAAATGAAGAAGAAGAAGAAGAAACTAACTTAAAGTATCAAACTTCAAAAAATTGAGGATTAAGGGTGTGGCAGATGAAACATAAAAGCACCAATCGAAGTTCACTAACTGCTCCTACACAACACACAGATCGAACGAACGAATCCAACGAAAGAAGATGTCAAAACTCAACCTTGCAAGCAGTCACAATTCTCGGCCTCCTTGCGAACGACATCGAGCACGGAGTCGATCAGCTCGGCTCCCTCGGTGTAATGCCCCTTGGCCCAATTGTTACCGGCTCCGGACTGGCCGAAGACGAAATTATCGGGCCTGAAGATCTGGCCGTAGGGACCCGATCTGACGGAATCCATGGTGCCGGGCTCGAGGTCCATGAGGACGGCGCGTGGGACGTACCTCCCTCCGCTGGCCTCATTGTAGTAGACGTTGACGCGCTCGAGCTGGAGGTCTGAGTTGCCGCTGTACCTCCCAGTTTGATCGATGCCGTGCTCGTCACAGATCACCTCCCAGAATTTGGCGCCGATCTGGTTGCCGCATTGGCCGGCCTGGATATGAAGAATCTCTCTCATATTGCTTTTCCTGGTTTTATGGAAGGATATAGAGGTTGGAAAGTGGCAGTGAGAGAGAGCAAATGGAGATGGATGGAGTGACTGATGATCATTATAGAAATGATAGAGTAATAGACCGGGAAAAAGGTTAGGAGGTCGTTGAGCTCTCTTGTTTTAATTGAGGCTTGTATTTCGTTTTTATCTCATAAATGCCATCCAGAATTTTCTTTTCACTCCTCTTATCCATCAAAACTTAAAAAGAAAGGTTTGTAATTTAAATTTAATTAAAAAAAGAATGGTTAATGCCTAGTGACAAAATATTACTATATCATACAATGAAAAAAAAAGAGGTTTGTAAAAGAAGTAATGTCCTAAGCCTAAGGTGGAATGGATGATGCATCCCTATGTTTTTTTTGTTTTTTTTTTATTTTAATGATAGTAACAATGAAATTTAAAGTCGATAAAATATTATATCATACACAAAATATTTTTCATCTTGATATAATGGCAATATGATTTGATAAAGAAAATTATGATTTATTTAATATGATCATATATTATATTATTTATAGATTTAAATTATATAAATTACATTTATATTTATCAAATTTGACCGTTGTTATGCTGCTTATGCAAATTTAATTAGACAATATTATATATAAAATATATTGTTATCAATCATAAATTTGAATTATAAAATTATCATTGCTGAGATAAAATAAAATAACCCACACAATACCTGGCGAAGTAACATCCTCTCTACAGAAAATTTCATACTGTTACTTTATCATACTTTTAGGTATACCTTACTTTTGGTATGACGTTTTTATATATCTATATTTTACCTCATTTCGGTATACCTTTCTTTTACGGTATTACCAAAACTTATTTATTTTCGGTATATCGGTATACCTTTCTTTTATGGTATTGCCAAAACTTATTTATTTTCGGTATATCTTATCTTACTTCGATATACCTTTCTTTTACGGTATTACCAAAACTTATTTATTTTTAGTATATCTTATCTTACTTCGGAATAACTTTCTTTTACAGTATACCAAAACTTATTTATAATGAACAACTTAAACAACATCTAACATATACAAAAACATATTAAGTGTTAATTTTTAATAACATAATTTTCAAGAAAAATCACGAATATAATATAATCAATTAGAAAGATATTAACTAACTACATTATTGTGTTTTTATATAACTAACTAGAATTAAATATATATGAACCATAATTAATTTGATCATTTATGAATGATATTATTATAACAAAATAAACATATTTTTATTAATTATATATATAAGTTATATTATATTTAATATCAAGCAGATGTGGTTATATGATCATATAAAACATTTATAGTATTAAATCATACTTTTAGATTATAATTATTTTTATGTTATTCTAGTTAATTATATAATTATTTAAATTGATATGCACGTTTTAGAAAATAATTTAGTAGATCTTGTAATTATATGATTATATCATAATTATTTAGTTATGTAACAACAAATTATATATTATAGTTTATCATTATCATTTAAAATAATAAGTATAAGTTTTTGTTCAATCTTTTTTATTATCAATAAATTTATATAGTTTGTAATTTGTCATTAATATTTATTAATTATAACTCATAATTTATGAATAAATAACTTTGTTATAATTCAAATCGAATATATATGATTTTATAATATTATAAATATATGCATATATATATATATACCAAAATAATGGTATATACCAATTTTTTTTGTATATACCGCGATATGGTATATGATAGTATATTTCGGTATCTGGAAAAATCATAATTTTAACCGAAAAGTTCGGTACGGTATTATACCTTACCAAAAATTTTGGTATACCTTATATTCAGTATTTTACGGTATTTTTCAGTACGGTAATTACGATATACCGTTTTTCGGATAATTTTTGACAGACATAGTTTGAATAATCTGAGTAATTAAACATATAATTTCTTTTTGTTAAAGACATCGTCCTTATTTTTCAAAATGGTACTTCCAAGTTGATCCTCGTTCATGGTTTTGAAAACTTTTCTATACTATGACTAACAATCACATGCTCGATTTTAATGTTAAAGTATGAACTTTAAAATTTTGAGTTTCAACATTGTGTTAAACGACTTGAAAGTAGTCTTTTCACTTCTAACAAATATTGACATTCAGTGCAACTTTTCAATTATGATACATTAAGATCTAACTTTCAATACAATGAAGTTCTTCATCCTGGACTTGTATGTTTTCATGTTAGGACCTTTCAGTCTTTATATCTTTTAGTCTTGGATAACCTATGAATGTAAATTTTCTAACATTTGAGATTACTTAAAATAAGAGTAAGGTAATAATATACTCTACACTTAATCAAGTTTTAAAATAAGTTTTATAATCTCAATCAACACACTTATTAATTTTCCCAAGAGCAAATACTCTACAATCCAATCTTATATTGCCTAATCTCCTTATTCTTCATTGTTGAAATTTTAAAAAGTTCAAGCTCACCACGGGTGACAAGTTTTACTTTTTGATAACATCAAAGATTTAATTGTTAAATCATGATCAAATACACGATATAACATTCATATAATTAGATTTCACTCTCTTGAATCGAGAGATGTTTTACTAAATTTATGTGATATTTGTGACTGATATATACAGAATCAAATAGTACAACTACAACTATAACTACATCCATAGCAAATTTTGATTTTTTTTACTAGGATATAATTATTTGGGATGATGTTTTATTTGTTATAAGTATGGTGAGGAAAATCTTGCAATCAAAATATGATAAGTTTGACTATTGTAAAAAAGTTGCTTTTGATATGAGTCAATATTTTTAATAAAACTTTGTAATATTACAAACCAACAATTTAACGAGGCATGTTCAAATTTTATTATCACTCTGAAAACTTATTTAGAATTGAATAATGACATGACTATTCCTTGTATAAAGTAGAAATTTGACTAAAATTATTGTGACAATTTGATATCAACTCTTATCGTTAAAATTTATGTAATTAAAATATATTCACTTCTTAAACATATAAAAGTAAATAATAGTCATTTGAAAAGAAAAAACAAAAGAAGTAAAAATTAGCTATGTATACAAAATTATCCTCTATTTACTTAAGTTTAATGACGCGATTACACGAAAATTGGTCATGTAATTACACAAGCAAAATTTGTCGTGCTCGTGTAATTTCTTTAGTATGCTATCCTCTTTGTCTTGTGATTACACTAACATAATAAAGACTCGTCGTGGTCGTGTAATTGCATAATTTTGATTTTGTGATTACACGAACACAACCAAAACTTGTCATGCTCGTGTAATTTCTTTAGTACGTTATCACGTTGGTCGTGTTATTACATGAACATAACCAAAACTTGTCGTGCTCGTGTAATTTCTTTAGTATGTTATCATCATGCTCGTGTAATTACGAACAACAATAGTGACAGCAGTGGTGATGGTTGTGGCGACGGCGATAATGATTGATTATGGTGGCAACAAGGAGTATGAATTATAGCTAACCTAATTTTTTAAACTTAATTAAAAGTAAGGGTATTAAAGTATTTTTACACAAAAAATGACTATATTTTACTATTTTTTTTATGGGTGGCTAGAATTTAATTTTTTATTTGAGAAATGACTATTTTTTGTATATTAACCCTTAAAAATATCACATCTGATTTTATCAAAGTGAAATGATGTTCACAGTTAAAAATTATTAAATTTGTGAAGTGTGCATATTATTATTCAGATGTTCCTATTTTCAATATTATTTTATTAGAATAATTGTCTCTAAACATAATAACTATTTATATTTTTTGTTATTGCACACGACCTATAAAATTTAATTCTTAATACACTAACTACTGATTTATAGTAATTAAGTACATCGTACTTAATTATATCAAAATTAAGCTTAGTTGAATTTGATTTGCCGTGTCAGCCGATGATTTGGACAAAACTACATGGTTTAAAATAAAAATAGACCGACATCGTTTTAATAAAAGTCAAAACGCCATCGTTTCTAATGTATTTGAAATTGGACATTTTGGGTTAGGTTTGAAATGTCATTTTGACTTTTAGTTAAAACGACGCGGTTTTATTCTTATATTAAAATAATATAGTTTTGTTCAAATCATTTGTTAACATGGTAAATCGGATCCAATCAAATTTATTTTTAATTTAATTAAGTCCGATGTATTTAATTATTACTATATTTGTTTCAATAAACTTGATATAGTTTATTATTTTAATACACTCATTTTAATATAAATTATGTCATACTTATTGAGATAAAAGTAGTACTCCATAAATTAGTAGTTGATGTATTAAAAGTAATATTTTATAAATAATGTTAATATAAAATATAGAGGTAATTATCTAAAAGTAAATAGAATGAATTAAATAAAAAATGGAATTAAATTTCCTTGATTACTCCGTATGAACCCATCACCGATCCAATCCATGCAAAAAAAATCCCCATTACTTACTCCGAACCGACTATTACAGTTGACCATTGTTCTCACGCGCTATCCGATTTACTAATTTCCTTTTCTTTTTCCTTAGTATTAATAATCCCTATTTGGTTTCAAAATCACCCAGCCTTCCTCTTATAAAGACTTCCATTTTTTTCAATAAAGTTGACTCAAAATTAGGGTCGCAAACTAATTGAGTTGAATATAGTATCATAATATTTGATTTAATTCGGCCTAAAATATTAAAATATTTAAATCGAATATTTAATTTTATTTTTAATATATTAAATAATAATATTTAAAAATATTAAAATTTATTTTTATAATATACAAATAATTTTTTTTTATATTTAAATAATTAATTATTTACGAATATCGAATCGATTATATATTTAAAAATTCGAATCACTAAATTTCGAATGGAATAATAAATCAAAATTATTTGATTTGTTTAATCTTCAAATTAAAGACTTCCTCTTTTTTTTTTTTTTTTTTGTTCTTTCTCAATAAAGTTGACTGAAAATGGTTTCACATCCCCGAAGCAATTTCCCTCGAAATTTCTTGATTCCGAGCAAGGGTTTTTGAATGTTTTATGCGGTTGTTAATTGGATTTTCTTCCTCAATATCTTTCCTTTTTCTTCTTCATTCCTTTTTCTCTCTTTCAAAAAGGGTTTTTTGCGGAGAATTACTCGGAATGTGTAGAAATTGAAAGGAGCCATTTTGTCGGGATCTTAGGATCAAAACGACTTTGGATTGAATTCAATCTCGACAGCGATGCCTTTCCCGTGGAAGATGGTCAAGAGCAGAAGGATTTCTCAATTGCTCAACGACCACCTCCACGTCTCTCAGAAGCGCCGCAACGGCTCCTCGCTGGTGGTCGAGACCGGTTTTCCCGCCTCATTGATCGACCTTTTCATCAAAAATCGCGAAAAATTGAAGAAACTTTCCAAAAAGAAGCTTCAAACCCAACCAATTAAGTCTCCAATTAACAATTTTGATCCCATTATTGAAGGACCACTCCTCTCTTCTACCTCCTCCTCCCCTCCACCGCCGCCTTCACTCGCAGCACCGCCGCCTCTGCAGAAGCAA
>JAPKLX010000043.1:77265-118767 GCA_026898415.1 Leonotis leonurus | reverse complement strand
AGAATGAGATGAAGGATTATGAAGAAATCGAAATGGCGGAACTGGCTATTAAGAGAGAAGAGTCCATCTCTGATTTCACAGATTGCAAGAGGAGATCAAGGAGAGCTAAAATCAAATCAAAGATGAAGAAAATTGTTTCGAAAAAATTCAGAGGTTCCAAAAAGGAGCAGTCTTTGCAGAACCCTCCAACCGCTGAAGATGAAGATATCACTCCTTTTGAAGAACAAAAGGACAACGTTGAGGCATCTGAGGATGGAAGTGTACCATCATCGATTTCGAGGGCATGTCACAACGAAAAAGAAGTTGACAATACTGGTGCCATTTGTTCTGATCGCAGGTTGTGGGATGTGATCGAGGAGGAAGAAGAAGCAAATACAGAGAATGGAATAAAGGGTTGCGAGATTGAAGCTGCAGTAGCTCGGAGGCACATGCTGATATGCCTAATTGTGCTCGCCGGTCTCATCGGAGGCCGGCCTTTCGCCCTCATGTTAACCTTAATTTGGTCCTTGACTTTGAAATTAGGCCAAGCATTGCATATGATAACATCTTTTGATGTTAAATCCGGTTAGAAATTTTGGACCTTCTTAGTTGACATGTTAAAACTTTGGCCTTTCTAGAGAAGTGCTCTTTGACCACATGAGATTGTGTTCTTACTTCACATTTCTAGAGTGTGATATACTCCTAAAGGTGTAATGTAACCACCTCTGTAAATTCAAAGATGGAACCCATAATTTTACCTATCTGTTGTGTCTGATTTTGTTTGAATCTAGTGGCATGTTGACTCTATTTTGCAGCACAGTTATGAAAATTGTTTCTTTAGCTTTGGAGCTTTATAAAAGATCAATTAGGCGTGGAGATGCTACAAAACAAAAGATAGGGAAGTAATGAACGTGGCATTGACAAACAAAGTTGTAAAGTTTGTTTCTTTTTGCTTTACTTTTTTTTTTGTTGTTGTTGGTATTTCACGGTATTCCCTTTGTCATCTTCAATTATCACTATACGGTAGACAAACACACTCACACACCTCATCACTTTTTGATTTTTTTGTGATGTCAAATTTGTGATGAATTTAAGGCACCGCACTGCATTTCGTTGGTGCTTTAATTTTTCTTATCTCATTTGTTTTATTTTGTCCTTTTATTAATATCCAAAATTGTGTATGAATTAAATGTTGTTATATTTTCTCAGTAGTGAATTTTACAGAACGTATGCCATCTTTGGAGGTCATTTGATATTAATGGGGCTAACAATTTATGATTTGTTCTCGAGTGCAGACAAACAGAAAGATGAATTTGCCACTTCATTAATTTCTTGAAAGTGTATACTAGAAAAATTGGAGATATTAAATGAAAATCACCACTTCATTGAGTACCCTATTTTACTATCAAAGCATATTCTTGAATTAATCCCCACTTCATTGATTGCCCTATTTTACTATCAAAACATATTCTTGTATTGGCCTATTGTTTGAATTAGAATTATGACACTTTATTCCATCAGTGTGTTTCATTCATACCCTTTTATTGTTAAACGAGTCTAAACGAGCTTAATCGAGATAAAATTTAAATTATATCAACAATCGAGTCGAGCTCGAGTTTATCGAACTTTTCATCAAGACGAGCTCAAGCTCAAAAAATTTAAATTCGACCGAGTCGAGTCAAACTCGAGTTTGACACGTATGAACCGAGCTCGAGCTGAGCAAGACAATAATCATGTGGACTCGTGTACGCCCTATATTGGAAGAACTTTTGGTGTAATAAATTATTGAAGAAAGCTGTGTGCAGATGTGATGAAAGTAAGTTTCAATTGGGGAAATGAAAAAGAGGAATATGGGCTTGTTATTTAAAACACACGTGATATGCATTCGCAGGCATTGCACACTCACTAGACTAGTATCGAAAAAAGATCAAGAAAAAATATAAGTAAAACATTTGAATTAGAATATACTATTCGTATTAGAGTTGGAATTAATATTATCGGATGTATTTATAAAACAGAGAAATACAATTGAATTGACACAATACTTTACTCAGTCACTCCTTAGGCCCATACATATGTATATATATCACTGTTTAATATGTGGATTGTGGGATAATTAATGTGATTGTATTAAATGGTTTTAAATGACTATACTTTCTCACTCTAAGGTGGGCAATTGTCTCATCATTCAGAAAGGAACGGTTTCTATCATATTCATCAGCTTGTGTGTACAACTGTTTATTTTCATTCTTTATTTTAGAATTCTTGTACAAGTGTTTATTTTCATTCTTTATTTCTACTTTGTATATAGATGTAATGTTGACACAACAAATTTCTATATTCCCTAACAATATTTTGATTTAGTTTATAATGTGTGTGAATAATAATCATATGTTTCTTCTAATTAACTGGTGACATGTTGAAATTAGTCTCGGGACTCTCGTATAACGTGATTTTTGTTGGTTGCAAGTATGTAATTAGGGTTTTAAACGAGTCGAGTCGAGTTGAGTATTGACTTGCTCAATCTGGAATTTGGTTTATAAATATCAAATTGAGCTTGATTTGACTAGATGGAATTTTAATTTTTGAACTTGAGTTCGAGATTGCCACAATAAAAGAGATGAGTGACAATATTTTTCTCTTTTCGTCCTTTATGTTCACGTACTAAACCTGAGATATAATAGCTAACAAAGCAATAACATACCTGAAAAAATAATGTTCCACATCCCATGTCCCATAATTAAATTTATCATTTTAATTAATAATTTTTAAAATTAAAAAAATTATTATGATATAATGAATCATAATTAACATTTATTTAAAAAATCAAAATTTTTAAAAATCATGTACCCTATTTTTGAATTTATGAACCCTAAAAATCAATTACAAATGATATTAAATATTAAAAAATAACTATAAACCCTAGTTAGGGTGGGATGAAACCCTAATATTATGTATAAAATTAAACTAAAACATATAAAATTGAAATCAAAAAATAAAATTAAAAAATAAATTAAAATATAATTATGAGACTTGGAATGTAGAACACAAATGTGAGCCATATGATCCGATCCCATCAAACTATCAACATCAGAAAATACTTTGTTGTTTTGAACGGTAGCTTGATTTAATATTGTTCTACCAATAAACCATCGATTAACATCGGAAGTATTCTTGAGAACTAACTATTTATGGGCGTTATAGATATTTCTCTATTATTCTCGTATAATAACCAACAAATTTATATTTTGATAAATATAGTACTATTTCTCAATTATTTGGAAAAAATTGAATGAAGGAAAATTTTATGAAAAGAACAGAAATAAGTATCGGTAGAAATATCAATTTTGTACTTTGTCCAACACTTAATAGACAAAAAAGAGGGCTATTATGTGTTGGTGTCATGATCACAATATTTACAAATAAATACTAATAAAATCTCAACTTGTATTTATATAATGAGAGAGAAAAGTCATAAGCAAATAGGGTTAAAATAATAATATAAAAAAGAAACCATAAAACAGCAGCATTTTGTTTGTAATAATAAATTAGAATTAAGAGTAAGTTGAAAATTAGGGAGAGTCTGCGTCTGCGTCAGCATCACATGATGAGATTTGATGAATGAAGGGCAGACAGGTTGTCAAGCGTTAGAATCCAACTTCAGCGTAACTCGGCTGGCGATTCCTTCAATTCTGCGGCCACGATCTTCTCTCCCCAATCCCCACCTCTCCCTCATTTCTCTTTTTTAATCATAAACAAATCCTCTTCTCACCCTTCTCTCTCATCTTCGCACCTCGCTCTTCTGTCTATTTGAATCCTTTCTCACTGCTGCAGGCGGTGAGTCTCTGTGTTTCAAGACTTTCCGCTTAAATCTCAAAGATTTCGACCCGGGTTCCTGTCTCTTTCATACATTTCGGTAAAAAAAATCTTCCTTTTTGTTTTTTTGCTTTGGATCCGTGCTTTCTTTCTGTATAACTGCGTCTTGTTTAGATTTTCATGCCGATAGTTCTGTTAGACTTTTTTACTATTAATTCTTTTAGTTTATGTATACTTAGGTTTTGGCGCCAGTTATTTTCGTTAAATTGTGTTTTATGACCTTATAGTCAAGCAGGGTATATGATTTCTAGCTCGTTTTCACGGGTAAGATACTCGACATTCACATCTAGATCCATGAACTGGTCCATTAGTTTCTCGAACTCTTAGTTGACTAGAGGCATTTGGCCTTTTGCTCTATTATTTGGCTTCTAGCTATTAATTGTCATTTATTAGTTCAATTTGTGTGGCGAAAGATTTCTGGAGCATATCATTTAGAACAATAGATTTCTAGTCAAAGGTAGGTAATTCTTAGTCTTTTTTAAAGTGTTCATACTTGCTACTGCTTCAGGTCATGGCTTAAGTTGTCACAGCTTGAAATCTGATCATATGCATTACTGCCAGAAAGAGATTTGATAATAAATTAGGTGGGATTCCATTCGGATTTAAGTATTTTATGTGATCTTGTTCCAAAAAATGATTTTGATTACTCGTGAATATTGTTAGTAGTCTATGGATAATTATACATGCTATGCAAATTGCTGTTATGGCTTACATTAGTGGAATTTCTCTTCCAGCAGAAATAAATTGTCTGATTTTTTGCTATCCTCTGCTCTGAACAGGCAAAGTTTAGGCGGAGATGGTGGCACAGGGATTTACTGTCGACTTAAATAAACCCCTCGTCTTCCAGGTGTGGTTGATATACTTATTGATCTTGTTTCTGAAGTCGTGTGCACTTTTGTATAAGCATAGCATATTTCTTACTTTTTCATTATCCTGAACTCATTACCCAATTTGAAAGTGATGACTTTCTTTAATAGTTTTATACTGGCTGTTTCCTCAGATGCTACACATGAGTATTTCAATGATACTGGCAGTCTGAAATTTTGAAGTGAATTATCATATTATGTCAACGCTACAAACTGTGAACTAGAAAAATAGTATTTTGAGTTTTCAATCCTCTTATGTGAACTCTTTTTGATTTTAAATTACCACTCATTCTTTCATCTCATTTTTCCTGTTCTAATCCATTTGTCTAAACTTCCTTAGGTTGGTCATCTTGGCGAAGATTATCAGGAGTGGGTTCACCAGCCGATTGTGTGCAAAGAAAGCCCTAGATTTTTTGAAAATGACATTGTGGAGGTATTTCTTATTTGAAGGGCACTGTCACACATATTGTTCATCTAAACACAGTTAATCATTGAGAGGAAGTTATAGCCAATCAATTGTTTTCAAAGAATTTTTTTGGGTTGCTGATACTCTCTTTGAACAGTTCTTGACAAAGAATCAATGGTGGAAGATTCCTCTTATTTGGCTCCCTGTCATTGGTTGGTCCCTCTCAAGGTCTATTTATATGGGCAACACAATTCTTGATGTGGCATATGTGGTAGCACTTGGCATTTTTATCTGGACATTGATGGAATATTCCCTTCATCGATTTCTTTTCCACATTGAGACCAAGAGTTACTTGTGAGTTTCCAATAGGCCATCTTAGTGTATGGGTATATGCATGTGCATGGGAGCAGTATGATAGTGCAGTCTTTTCATCTCTCAGTTAGTATGATGTTCTTTTACCAAACAATTGAAATAACTTGCAGGGGTAACACACTTCATTATCTTCTTCACGGCTGTCACCATAAGCACCCAATGGACGGTCTGCGCCTTGTTTTTCCGCCGGCTGCCACTGCAGTTCTTTTATATCCTGTATGTTTTAATTCACATTTCTGTTTTTTTTTCTTTTTTATTTACAGAAAGAAAAACTCCTTTTCTCTTAGTCCATCTTCTACACTTATGATTGCATCTTTCGCTTGTTGAGTCAGTGTACTATGAAAAAGTCCTAGTCTTCGTCAATTCAGAGTAGCTCTAAACCAACATTACTTGCTCCTTTCATGCAGATTATGTACTTGAATAAGAGTTTTAATTTTTCTTACTTGTTTACCAATGCCAACACAGTTCTGGAACATTATTAAATTGTTGTGTTCTCCCGCCACTGCTCCTGCTTTATTTGGTGGTATTCTTCTGGGTTATGTGATGTACGATGTTACTCATTACTACTTGCACCATGCACAGCCAACCAGTGAAATACCTAAGAACCTTAAGGTAAGAAAGAGTTGTTATTTTTATTCTCATTGCCAATTTTGAATGCGAATCATTTGCTAGAGAGACCTCTTTTGCTTCCATATGGTCTATTTCTGTGGCCATCCAATATTATACATGCCAGTCAATCGGAATAATTATTTTGTAACTGGTTCGATTAAACAATAATGCAACTTACCTTTTTTGTATGCAGAAATATCATCTAAACCACCATTTCCGAGTCCAGGACCAAGGTTTTGGCATTACATCGTCATTCTGGGACATGGTTTTTGGAACTCTACCCCCATTAAAAGTTGTTGGGAAGAGTAAGTAAATTTTGCAGGAGATTGTATGTTAAGTAGTAGGGTTCAAAACCGCTTTGTCAGAAGCTTTACACCTCCCACCAATTGGTTCGACAACCTTCGAAATGTATGTTGTGTTTCCTTAGCAGCTTGATGAGTGCAGCTAGCACTTCTGTATTTAATCTTACACCACTCAATCCGTTGATACTTGTGGTTCTAAATGTATAAGTTGTTTTAGGAACTGGTTGAATGAACATTGTTTTCGATTAAATTGATTTTTCAGTTTCGAGAAAAATCTCAGAACTTCTACGATTAGGAACGAATCTTAATTCTTTTATTTCTTCTCAAATTCCCCTACATGGATATTATATATAATTTGATCATTGATCAAAGAATGAAGGGTTATCAAATTATTGAACAAGCAATTTACTTAATTTACTTACTATGGTTAGTTGATAATCATAAAATGTAGGAGAGTTCAAAGGGGAACTCCATTCCTAGATAGTAATTTGAGAATTAATCTCATATCTACATCTTTTATTAATGACAATTATTTATGGTATATACCGTGCTAAATATAATCACTTTTATTAATTAAACATTAAAGTTTGTATAATCACTTTTATTAATTAAACATTAAAGTTTGTATTCTAACGTCTTACTCACTTTTCATTAAGTAAATATAAGTAAATATAATTAGTGATTAAGCAAAAAACTCAATTTAATTATTAAGCAAATATAATTAGTGATTAAACAAGTAAATTTAATTTGTTAAGCAAACAAGAGTAGTTTTATAGCAAATAAATATAATTTTCAATGATAAAATGTATTAATAAAACAGTTTAATTTGTGTAGCAAATAAATTTAATTTATTAAGCAAATAAACTAAATTTAAATCATACAAATTATTGCATATGGCGTAGTAGCAATTATAATTAGTACTTTTAGTAAATAAACTTTATTTATTAAGAAGATATGATTATATTTCAGTAAGCAAATAAATTTAATAGTTTGGTCTGATAATTTGATTTATTAAGAAAATAACTTAATATAAGGTCGAAACTAGTTTGAACTGGAATGGGAGACATTAGTTCATTTAAACTTGGCGCAAACACATGTTGAGAAGGTGAGGAGAGAAAAAAGAATATCACATCTGAAATCTGAAATATATATTATATCACTAATTAAAAACAAGATCATGAGTAGCTGCTCTGTTCAAGGAATTACAGTAATAATAGAGAGCATAAGATCATGAGTAGAAGGAAACATTAATGACTTCAATGCATCATAATCTTCTCCCCAGCACTCTCCATGAAGGGCAGAGTTGGAATACTCTGTTCATGCCTAAAGAAATTATCTGGATCAACCTTAGTTTTGACCTCCACAAGCCTATTAAAATTATCCTTAAAATACCTTGTACCCCACGAAGTCGCTTCTATGAAGCTGGAAGTGTTCCTGTTAACTCCCAGATCAAGATCTCTGTAGTTGACGTACGCTTCCCTCGGAAACATGGAAGCGTACGACGCCATGTAGTTGTACAGCCTCCTAATCCACTCCACGTGCTTCGCCGCCGTCTCCGCCTTGTCGTCGTTCCACAGCGTCAGATACTGAATCTTGAATATCACACCCTTCCTATGTGGGAACGGGGTCTCGGATTCCGAGATTCTGCTCATCATCCCCCCGTACGGGTTGAAGATCATCAGGGGGGAATCCTCTTCTAGAAGCTTCTTCCACAACCCTTCGAGACCCTCTTCGGGAATAGGCTGCCTCACAAAGTCCGACTTCGCCTTGAAGTAGTTCTTGAAGAGAGACTTCCCCTGCAAGAGAATCTCCGGCGAAGTGTTAGCCGGAAAACCTGCAATGTACAGAACTGATTGAATCCAGCTCATTTCGGTGCACTCTTTTTTGGTTAATCCCAACTCGGGGAAGCTCTCTTGCATCACTTGCATTAGCCTATCGCTTCTTCCGAGGAAAACGGCGTTGTAAAGTGTTTGCACCGTTCTTTCTCCTTTCTTAGCGCCGTTAGAGGGCTGTATGATCACTCTAATGAAGAGATCTTCGTCGATTTTGTCGGCTACCTGTTGCCATTTGTAGAGAATCTGCGTTCCGCCTTGCTCCACAGTTTTAGGTACGGTGAAAACCGTTACGGTTTCCGGTACTGGGACTAGTTTAACTTTCCATGCAAGGATAACGCCGTAACTGGCGCCGCCGCCTCCACGGATGGCCCAGAAGAGGTCCTCGCCCATGGCTTGGCGGTCGAGGATTCGGCCGTTGGCGTCGACTATTCTTGCATCAATAACGTTATCGGCCCCGAGGCCGTACTTCCTCATCATGGTGCCGTAGGCGCCGCCGGTGATGTGGCCTCCGATGCCGAGGCTGGGGCAGAGACCGGCGGGGAAGCCGTGGGTCTTGCTCTTTTGGGAGATGCGGTAGTAGAGTTCACCCACGGTGGCACCGGCCTGGGCCCATGCGCTGTTGTTCTTGAGGTCGACGGTGACGGAGCGGAGTTTGGAGAGATCAAGGATGATGAAGGTGTCGTTGGCGGTCTTTGAGATGTAGGAGAGGCCCTCGTAGTCGTGGCCCCCGCTTCGGACCCGGAGCTGAAGCAAGAGGTCCTTGGCGCAGGTGACCGCGACTTGGACGTGGTTCTCAGTATAGGGGGTGAAGATGAGTTGGGGCTTGGGTACGGAGGGGACGAGGCACCTAAGGTTTTGAGCCGAGGATTCGAGAATGGTGGCGAAGGAGGCGTTGTCGGGGGCGGAGAAGGCGGTGGAGAAGGGGATGGAGAGCTCGGAGTTGAGAGTTATGCATTGGTAGAACTTTTCTTGGATGGTTTGGGCACAACTAGTCCAAGAAAGTGCAAGGATTGCTAGGTTTAGTGTGAGGAAGAATGAGGTTGGAGTTCTCATATTTGCTTCTTTCTTAATTATGATGGATAGATGAAGCAATATATATATATATAGAGATAAGAATTTTGGTGGTATATATCTTTATTTACTTGATGAATGAATGTGTGACCTAATGCGAGTGTCAGAATCAAGATTTTGGACAATTCTTAGTTGGTATTTGAATCCAAGGATTGAAACACAACTTGCTTTGAAAAATTGCAACATATTTTTGGCCACGTTTTGAGACAAGAAGGTTTAAGGTTTTTGGTTAGTATTTTGTAGGAGTGTTTCTTGCCTTGTAATAATCAATTGCTGCTCATTTGTTGCTTCAAGGGTTCCTCTTAGGTGGCCAAAATCGCACGTTAATTTATTCTTTATGGACTCATTTTCACCCTTATACTCATTAATATTGGGTTAATAGGAAAAAAAAATATAACTATTTGAAATCAAATATATTTTGAACTATTTGAAATATCAATTTACATCATGATTTATTAATAAATATATAAAATCTGTCTTGGATGCAATGCAAAATTCTGGCAACAATCTCTCGACATGACATATTAGAGACCATCTTGTAAATTGACGCAATCATATTACTGAAAAAATAAATTCAATTGGATATATTTTATCAAACACATTTTATTTTTAATCAATTTTTGTTCACATCTTTCTTCTTTTCTCTCATCTTTTATTTCATTTTTACTATAACTAATTGACATTTATAAAGCTTAACGATATATTTCACTCTACAAATTCAAATTATAAAATAATGTGATAGGTTTGATACGGTGTGAGAGGATGCTGATTGATTCAAATATTTAAAAGAGTTGCATATATACAGGAGCTAGACCATCTTATAAATACAAAAAGAATATTCTGGGAATGACCACGTTGTAAGGATGTTCTCAAATTTTCGAATTTGTTGCATATTTGATATATTTTATTTAATACGTAGTTTCATTTAATATTTTTAATACCTTATCATAACATTATATTTTATATACTCTACTATAAATAGTTTAAAAAATTCTTTGTTTGGCACTAACCCCTAAATATTTGCAAGTTCATTTCTAAATAAGATTGAATCAGATATATTTGAATTTAATCCGGCTATACATTTTCTATTCATATGTACACACATCATGTGGATGTTAGTTTCTAAATCAGATACAAGTGAATTTTGACGAAATTAAGAAATAATGCATATAAACTTTTATGCATTCGCAATTTATGCTATAATTTTATTAATTTGACTTTTTTAATTGCGACATGCATTAAAAGGCCACTGGGTCTGGAGGATAGGAAAAATAAAATTAATATAACAGTCATATTTAAAAATATTTGAGTAGTTAAATATGATATTTCCCATCTATAATCACTCACTTGAGTGATTACAGATGATATTAAAAAAATTCTTATTCATTGATATAATTAAGTAATACTAGTATTTTTTTTTTTCAATTCTATGTCCTCTCACAAGTTGGTTTCACTGTTTTAATGATATTTATTACAAAAATATTTATTTAACTCTTCCGGATCCCTAACTAATACTCTCTCCGTTTTTTAATAAGTGTCCAATTTTACTAAATCACACATACTAATAAAATAAAAATTTTACTTATATACCCTTTATTGAATAGCATAATAAATACATTCATACAAATAATATCAAATTCCAATAAGTATATTAAATAAGGGCAAAATTGAAAGATTGTCATAAATATACTCTAGAATTTTGAAATAGAACCCTTATTTAGAAACAAGAAAAAAAGTGAAATATGACACTTATTAAAAAACGGAGGGAGTATTGATTATAAAATAATAAATCTTGGAACAATGTAATATCCTAATTTGGACAAATTAAATACTTAGAAATGTTCTCTAAATCATAATTGTAAAATTAATTTAAATCAAATTATATTTAAATTGAAGAAAAAAAACAAAGGTATTGTGTGTTATTTGACGGGTGAGTTTAGGGAAAAAACCGTCCAGTCTTAATTTTATTTAATTAATTAATTCTAAGAGAAATATGTAATATGATGAGTTGTTATCAAAAAGGGCAAGATAAAAGAAAGTGTAGTTGGGAAAAAAATGAGAAATAACGCCGATAAGTGACTGCTGATAAAGGCTAGACATATAATTATACTTGTACAAAGAATTGGGGAATTGATGGGCAAGTGAGTAAACTATTCCATTCTACGCAATCATTCAATTATAGAAACCTCTGTATATTTAGAAAAGTTATGCAATTATGATTGTATTTTTATTCCATTACCTATCTTACCCTCAAAACTAATAATACTCGATCCCATTCCTTTTAGTTGGCACATTTTATTATTATAATAAATAAATTTAATTGAATATAAAACGTGCCAACTAAAATAGACCTGAATAGTATTAATATCCAAAAATAACAAAAAAAATTAGTAAAATACATATAACTGATACAAACATAATATTTTTTTTATAGTCATTAAGTATAAATCATACCATTCATATGACACTACAAAAAATGCATTATATAGTGACGGAAAATTTTTCCGTTTTTAAATTTTAACGGATTAACAACGGAATTATTATGAAATTGTTGTAAAATTTTAGTGACGAAATTATCCATTATTAAAAATTTAATAACGGAATTTTCCGTTACTAAATTGAAAAAACCATTCTAAAAATAGAAATTTTGTTACGATTCCGTTATTATATATAGTAACAAAATATATTCAGTTGTTAAATTTTTTAGCAACCATCGATATTACTACGAATAAATCCGTTACAAATCCATTAGTAAAATTTTTAGTAACGAAATTTCTTATCTTAGTAATGGAAAACTTCCGTTGCTAAAATAATATTTTTATTTTATTTTTCCGTTGCTAAAATAATATTTTTTTTAGTGTGAATTCTCAAGTTTATATTAACTATCCATACCCAGTGGCGGAGGGAGCATGGGGCATTGGGGGTACAAGTTGTACCCCCAAAATGTTTTTTATAATTATTAGTATTGTTTTATTATTAATTTTTTTCTTTATAGTTTTGCACCTCCAATTAAATATCATTTCAAATCAATTTAATTTATCAAGTTCATCCTACCATTCTTATTTGTCTTTTGCTAATTCATTCTTTCCAATTGAAATACAAATGTACCGCACGTTCTTTTGGTCTAATCTTTGTTTTTTTTTCACAAATCGCAAACAAACAATATTAAATAAAAAGCAGGACAAATTGCTACTATTCAAGATTTGATTTTAAGGTAATACTAATATTTTTTCTTGAAGTTAATTTTAATTAAGTGATAAGTGGTATGCCAATTTATGAATTTGTGGTTTGGTCACTTTTATAAATATAGATGTGTTTCTACAAATTTTCGACGAGGATATTGGTAAACGCTTATACCAAATGAAAACTCATCGAATAATAAATTAGATAGTTACGTAATTTTCTCTTTGTATTCAATATTATACGACTTTGAAATTGAACAATATTTCACAATGTATTAATTTTAATATTATCCTTTCCTTAAAGCTTATATTTGTATTATTATATTTTTCGTATCCCCAAATTAAAAATTCTGACTACGCCACTGTCCATACCCCACATATAACTAGTATGATTCATATTAAAATAACTAAAATTTAAATATTAATAAATTTGTGACTATTATTTATCCTTCAATAACTTTTTTGATTAATTTTTGTTTTGTTTGTAAATATTTATTGTATTGTATATTTGGTTGTGAAGTCTAAGTTCAATAGCTTTTTTGTTTTGACGTGTTGACTATAAATTGTGTGGGTAAAAAGAAGGTAAAAAAATGGGCCAAAGTTTGACATTGAATGCACAAAGGCTTATAATTCGTTTCGTTAATATGTTTTGGTTTTGATACAAATCATGCAATAGTATCGATTGATCTTTGGGGCATGATGTCTGGATTCTTATATATTCAATATTCTTTCCAAACACAAGAAAGAAATCAGTAGATAAATGTCTGAAAATACTGAAAGCATATCAAAAGAATTTAATGCTATTATATAAACAAGGTATGATATTATACTTATGAGCTATATAAGAAAATCTAAAGTAGAACTCTAAGGTGTCGAAATCTTTGGAGAATCTTACCAAACACAACACGTTGGATCCACAAAGTAAGCTACTTGTGTAAACCATTCATATTTGCAACTATAAATTAAACCATATTCTAGAGAAGCAAGCACGTACAATATTTAGAAAAATGGCATGTTATTAAGAATTACACTTTCAAAAATGAAATAAAAAATAAGAAACTTGTTAGTGGAGTGGTTGCGACTGCATTATTTTGATTGATAAGGCGTCCACTGCCGCAAAGTTGATTTTTTTTTCTTCTATCATCTCAATAATCCCACTTCATTTCATGCATTTCTAATCATAGTTTAGTGCAACATTCATTAATTAGTGGTGTAACTAAAACTATTTTCAGTCCATCAAACGCGTAAAACATTCACTTCCATAAATAATTTATTACTCCCTCCGTCGCCCAAAGTAAGTTACACTTTGACTTGCACGAGTTTTAAGAAAAGATGTTGACTTAAGTGTATGATGTGTAAGAAAGATGTGTTGTGAGTGGAGATTGGGTCCCACTTATATTTAATTAAAAATAGATTAAGGCCTTGTTTGGTAGGCAAGATATGATATGATTAGATTAAATTATTTTACCAAATCATGTGTTTGGTAGCAAATGTGATTAATACGTCGGCCCGTTATTAAACACTAGGCCCGTGCCAAAATCACCATTTTCCCCTATATTTTAATCATAAGGAAGGGGTGAGATTAAAATAATCCTTATACATCATACAAATTTAATCTTATCATGCTATATCTTATCTTGGCTACCAAACATGCCCTAAGTGTACAATAATCCATAGTTAACAATTTAGACAATTTAAATTTAATTTTAACCATTATTGATTTAATCTGATTTTATTAAAGTTAATTTAATTTGATTAATCTGATTTTAATTTTAATGATTAAACTGATTTAACAAATTCTAATTAATCTGATTAACTTAAAGATTAATCATTAAAGGCTGTAATTAATTAATCTGTAAATAATCAAACTGCGAAATTAAACAGATTTTTGTACAGTTGAAAAAAAGAGAAGTGATGAAGGCGCTGAAAAAGAAGGAAGAAGTGCATAACTAACAAAAATTAAGAGGCAAATTAAGGAGGGAAAATTCAAACCAAATTTTTGTTTTTACAAATGCTTAAGTATCAGTTCAGTATCAGCAAACATCATTTAACTCTCTTCTCTACCCCTCTTACAAAAATTGACTTCCCAAAAGCTAAAGAGCATTAAATATGTCTACATCTACAACTGTGAATAAGAAAAAGTTGAGTGATGAGAAAAGAAATCGGATTGGGCAGTGGTTGTTGAGGCATCTTGATGGAGAAGATTTGAGGCGTGGAGCAGTTAATGAGGCTGCCTCCACATTCACAGTCACTAGACAGACTATGTGGAGGATTTGGAAAGCTACAAAGGGGCAACTTACTCTTGGCCAGATTGTCCACCTACAAAGCAAGCAAAAAGGATGTAAGCATGTTGATAAAAAGCAAATAGATGAAGAGGCAGTTAAGGTACTTACATATCTTGAGAGATCTTCTATTAGGAAGTTGGCAAATAATTTAGGTGTGAGTAAGAGCGTGGTAGGTCGCTGGGTGAAAGAAAAACAGATAAGAACTCACACAAGTGCAATCAAACCTACATTAACTATGCAAAATAAGATTGGTAGACTTAGATGGAGTATGAGTCACCTAGATATAAGAGCAGGCTGTGGAGGTGTGAAGTATCATACCATGCATAATGTTGTGCATATAGATGAGAAGTGGTTCTATATGACAAAAGCAAGTGACAGGTTCTACTTGCTTCCGAATGAGATTAAACCACACAGAAGTTGCAAGTCAAAGAGGTACATTACCAAAGTTATGTTTATGTGTGCTGTAAGTAGGCCACACATTTCAGAAGATGGAACTGTTTTATTTGATGGGAAGCTGGAATTTTCCCATTCACACAGTTAGAAGCTGCCAAAAGGAACTCCAAAAACAGAAAGAAAGGGACAATGGAGACCAAAGCAATCCAATCCATCACAAATGATGTAATCAGAGACTGCATCATAAGCAAGGTATCCGTTTTTTGGTTTTCAGATTTAAAAGAAAGGTGGGGTGTTTTCAGATTTTGTGCTAAGTTTTTAAAAACAGAAGTTCAGTTTACAAAAAATTTGATTTAGCACAATCATTCATCATTAAACATGTGCAGTATCTGTATCCCAATCAGTTCATTGATTCAGTACAAAAATTCATCATTAAACATGTGCAATATCTGTATCAGTATCACTTCAGTATCAGTTCATCATTGATTTAGCACAAACATTTTAAACACTTAGTACTCAATGCATCACTGGTTTCATTTTGCAGATCATACCTTCAATCAAAGCAAAATGGCCAGAAAATGCATCAAAGCACATCATCATTCAACAGGACAATGCCAAACCACATATAGTAACTAATGATCAAGAATTCATTAATGCAGCTAATTCAGATGGATTCAACATAAGCTTACTTTGTCAACCACCAAACTCACCAGATTGCAATATCAATGATCTAGGATTTTTCAGAGCTATACAGAGCTTACAAGATGACAAAGTGTGTAAAGGTGTTGATGATCTAGTTAAGAATGTGGAAGAATCATTTCAAGAACTGACAACAATCACACTCAACAATGTCTTCTTGACACTGCAAGGATGCTACATTGAAATAATGAAGAATAAAGGAGGCAACAACTACAAGATACCACATATGGGAAAAGGAAGACAAGCAAGGGTAGGAACACTTCCAATCTGTCTTCGGGTGGAAGAAGATTTGATAAGGGAGTGCTTGAAGTACTTAAACAGGCCAGAGAACAATGGAGGTGCTAAGTACAACATTGACAGCTTGGTCACTGCTTTTGGAGAACAAGGTTGATGTTTATGCAGTGGTTTAGTGGATAGGGGTTAGGCATTGGTTTTTGGATATAGTTTGGAACAAGGTTGATGTATAGACAGTTTGCAAAAACCTTTTGGATAAGGTTTATAATTTCAGTTTTTTGGATAGGCTGGGGTTTACAAGATAAGCAACTGCATTGATGGATGGTAGTTGTTTAGCATGTAAACACTTATTTTGCCACATATGTTGGGTTATTAAAGTCTCAGCACATATTGTATGCATCACAGACATTTATTAAAGCACTGAAACACACAAGAACACTATAATCAACCTCCAAAAACCACATCACAAATAAGCAAATGGTGAAGAACACCCTCAGATTTACCTTAAACATGTAGACCATCATTATAGGGTTTTGTCTCCAAATACACATCACAAATAAGCAATGCAGTGGAGGCATGATAATAGGTTCTAGGGTTTCATGCAGAACATAACCTCACAAGGCAAGCACAGATCACAAGATGCAAGAACAAGTGTAGTATCTGTATCAGTTCAAACACACAAGGCAAGCACAGATCACAAGAGGCAACAAGAGGATAGGAAAAGATCACAAGTGTAGTATCTGTATCACAAGAGCTCAACATGCCAATAACATATCACAAGAGGCAAGCACAAGTGCAGTATCTGTACATATCACATGAAGAGGCCAAGAACAGATCACATAAGCTCACACAAGTGCAATATCTGTATATATCACAAGAGGCAAGCACAAGTGCAGTATCTGTACATATCACATGAAGAGGCCAAGAACAGATCGCATAAGCTCACACAAGTGCAATATCTGTACATATCACAAGAGGCAAGCACAGGTGCAATATCTGTACATATCACATGAAGAGGCTAAGAACAGATCACATAAGCTCACACAAGTGCAATATCTGTACATATCCCATCAACCCCAAGAACAGATCACAAATGTCAAGAACACAACTCAACTGGCCAACTACGCCCAAATCACAGATCAGAAAAGGCCAACTACGCCCAAGAACAAATAACAAGGGGCCAACTACGCCCAACAATAGATCAGCAAAGGCCAACTAACGTCCATATCACAAATTAGAAACAGCAGGGGCCAACTACGCCCAAATCAGTAACATGCAGTTAGAAGAATATACCTGCCTCCTTACCAAAGAGAAAAGGAACAACCATGGGTACCCAGATCCCAACGAGCTCTCTGAACCACTTCTTCTCCTCCGACCACTCTTGATTCTCAGGCGCCTCAGAATCTAGGGTTTTCTCCATCATCGAATCTGGAGGCCGAGTTGGCTTAGATCTTACGAGATCTAAGCCAATCTCTCCCTCCAGAGGTGTTTCCTCCACAATTGTATCAAACTCGCCAAAAAATGAGATGGTTCCATCCACTGCTCAAGGTAAAGAGATTGGGTAGATGTAGCAATTTCTACATCAGATTGAGATAAGTGAAGAGAGCTCGAAGGAGAAGCGAATGGTGGTGATTTGGAATCATCCATAACAGAGCTCGAAGGAGAAGTGAAGGGTTCCATCGAAGCACTAGGATTTCGGATTTCACAGAGAAAAACGAAGAATCGAGAAGAGAGGCAGTAGGTTAGTCGAGAAGACATGCGAATAGATTAGGTAGGACTTAGTATTAGTGGATTAGGGTTAGGTTAGTATTAGTGGATTAGGTTATTGTTAGATTAGTTTTAATTGGGCTGGGTTAGGATTTTAAATGGGTTGGGTTAAGAAAATTAGACAAAAAAAATAATGGGCCCACAGATGGCAATTTTGCAAATAACACAACTTTAAAGGGTGAAAGGAAGAAAAAACAATGTCCAAAAATAGAAATTTTTAAGTGTTAAACACTTTGGGGGACGGTCCGAAAAGGAAATTCGTTAAACACTTTGGGGGACGGAGGGAGTATTATTTATAATGAATCATTCAATTACTTAAGATATGCCATAATTAATAATAATGACACATGGGATAATATTGTTTCCATAAAGTAGAGATTTAGAAACAGGTTCACATATACCATTAATATCTAATGGAAGAGCAACGAAAAGGAATAATCAATTCATGAGGGGTTGGAATATCACATGAGGAACTGTAACGAATTGGTGATTTGGAGTTACGAAGGTGTAGTTGGGACACATATTGTGTTTTCTGGTTTATGTTTTTGGTAACTATCTGGCATTAGATGGCATTAGATGTATTGGGATCTAGAAATATTTTCTGATAGATGTACGGAAAAATCCTTTTTGAATTCGTCAAATATCTCCAACATTCATTTATTATGAACAATTATTATGAATAATGAAATTTTCTGTTACTGAAGATATCTTTCTAAAATTATTAGATGTAATGAATCATTCGATCAGAGAAGATGAAGATAATAAGCTATTAATTGTATTCGATACCACACATATTATTTTGGTACTCCTTTTGCCCTTATAAAAGACACAAGTGTTTCGACATTTAAGTGGGAGGAAATCTTTCGGTAATTTTAAATATAGTTTTCAAATTTATTAATATAGTTTACTAGAAAAATGTATTATTATATCCTCAAAATCAATTATATAAAATTATTGTAAATAAATATATTTTAATTATCTTTTATTATGCAATTTTTAAAAATACCATATAAAATATTATATTTAAAAAAAAATTATGTGTAATTTATTGGTCCGAGTTCAGAATGCAAACATATAGTTCCAAACCCACTGAAGTACAAATATATAAACTCGAACCTGCATTCGGCCACAAATCACTCCAATGTTTTTGAAGAATTGAATAAAGATGCGCAAGTTAATACAAGTACTGAGGAAAACAAAAGCTATTAATATTATGGGGTTAAGAAATTAATTTTTTTATTGGAATTTAAAATTTAAAACTTTAAGAATATAATTATATATTTTAAATTGGAAGCTATACAAAAATATTTTAAGATTATATTATTTTAAATTAATAAAAAGAGATTTTGTGTTATATTTAAAATTACTCTTCACATAGTAATCACAAATGTTGGCGACGAAAAAACTAATTTTATAAAGGATTTATAGTAAATCCCATTCTTTAATCAAATTGATAATTAAGAAAATCCGATTCTCAATCGCTGCAAATGAGTTTTGTGTTGTCGTTCAAATATTATAGATTGAATTTTGACAAATATTATATTATATATAAATATATAAATAAATAAACAAAATACAATATATTCAAATAGGCTACGCCAAGACAAAGACAAGGTTCAACTAAGAATGACAGTTTGGTCCAGTCCGAATGGGCCGGTGCAAGCCCAAGCTGATGATGTCATTTACCCGATAAACGGTTTGGGTCAATTTCAGGCCCGAAAGGTTCAAGCTTATCTAAATCTGGCCCAAAGAATTATATATATAATATTTAAATTATAATACAATTGTGCGAATATGTTTTTGTAAAATATGTGAATGTTTTTTGTCAAAACAAACTAACTCAGTAGATAGAGGGAGTACTTGTTAATCAATAAATGATAATATTGTTTGCATTACAGCTTATGGTTTAATTGCACCAAAAGATTAATCAAGCTATTTTAATGATTATTTCTGAACAGAATATTTGATCTTCCATTAGAATTCAATTAGTTTTATATAGAAAATGAAAATAAACTAACGTAAATTAATTTTGGAATCTACAGATAAGGTAAAATTTTGAATCGTCTGGTCTATCTCAATAAATTTTATACATTGATGTATCTTCATATATAGAATTTAACTACTTCCTCCGTCCCACTAAACTTGGCACATTTTATTATTTTAATACACTCAATTAAATATAAAACGTGACAAGTTTAGTGGGACGGAGAGAGTATTTAGGAATGCTAAAGATCTAGTAAAAGAATGACGTTACAGAATCTATGACAACCTATTACATTTAGGTGACTTTTACTTTTTCATGATAAAATCAATTCATAAATTTAATTTAATTTAATATTTATTTTGATATACAAATGATAAATTATTTGATTTTAAATTAATTAAATAATTTTATTATTCAAATAATCAATCCTATATTTTATTAATCTAACTAAGCACTCAAAATAAATTGTGGCTTAATGATCAACAAAGATTTATTTACTGACTAGAGTTTTTTCAAGCCTTAACACTGTTTAGCTCGTTTTTGGTGTGTTTTTAGTTGATGTTTCGTCGTATCTAGGTTTTAGTTTGTTTTATTTTCCTGTCTTTTTATTTTGTATTACGCCGGTTTTTGTTGTTTTCGTGTTTATTGTAGGATGGTGAATTGAAGGACAAATAGGAGCTGAATTGTTGCCGATTATGTCGTATGTGCTAAGCCGAAGAAACTGAACAGGAGCTTGCAAGGAGTTACAGGTAAAAGACGAGAGGAGAAAGAACGCGAGAGCATAGCCATACACAAAATTGTTGCGTTTTGCGCAACAATATTGTTTTGGCTCGTTCTCCTTCGTTACAACTCCGAATTTGGATCCGTTTGCGGCTACGGATTCCTATCGAGACGAGCTTCAATTCTGTATTCTCAAAATTTTTGTATTTAGCACAGGCCAGCGGTTGCTGGGCCTGTGCTGCAGCAACGGACAGAGGCTCATAGCCAGCGACTGCTGGCTGACGGTTGCTGGCGGGTTTTAAAAGCATTCTCCAGGCCATTTGAGGGAACAACCTCCATATCTCTCATAGATAGAACTCGACTCTTGTAATTTAGAACCTTGTTTTAGTGTTTCCACTTGTATTTCGACTTGGAGAGACAGATTAAGGTGGAGATTGATTGCTTCTTCTCATAGCGTAGCCATTAGTGAGTTCTTGTTTCTTGAGTTCTTGCTTCTTGATTATGTATTGGGTTGAGTAGTCGATCTTCACTAGTTGTTGAACTTCTTATTCGATCGTTTATGTTATTATTACTTCATGCTCGTTGTTTGGATTCGTGCTTATTAAATTGTGTCGATTGATCACTGTTGTAATTTGTTAGACATAGGGTGAGATCGATAGAAAATCTTTGTGTCAGATCAAGGTCCAATCAACTTCGATTATAATTGAAAACATATTAATCGAGTGTTTGCTTGTTTAACTTGAATTCTTAATTGTGTGACTTAATACGGAAGTCATAGTAACAATCTAATTATCAAATGTGAAGGCTAGAGATTAGTTAGCTCTTAAGAATTCTAGATAGACATGTGAATGTGTGTATTAATAATTTCATGTGATGATCGAAACAAAGGTTCAACTCCTAGAACCTTAATTCCGGATTTCCATTAATTAAATTGTTGTTGATTAGTTTGCTTAGTTAATCATACATATGCTATCTAGTTAGAATGTTTAGAACTTATTGTTTTTTCTGTAGTACTTGAATTAGGAAGCCATGTTAAGCTTTCCATCGAGATCCGACCGGAATTAGCTTGCCACGTACAATTGACCTCGTAATGATTTACGAGAATCTAGATTGTACACAATTTAAGCTAAACAAACACGTTCAAAATAAGTTTCAACGTTTACGCTCTATAATCTCAGCAATAACATATTTTTTTTAGAAGAAGAAATAACAAATCGGAGGAATAATAATTATAGTAATAAGTTTTAATAATTTCGCACTCATCTTGTTTACTGACATTTATATATTCGTGTAATTTAGCCAAAACAAATCAAAATGAGAGGGTACAAAAGATTCTTGATTATAGCTATGTATTAATTTACTGGATACTGCTATCATCTTACTTGGATGGATTGTATATTCCCAATTAATATTTAACAAAAAAAAAATTATATGAGACTAAAGTATGTAATTTTGTTGCACATATTTGTTTACATACTTAACATTTAAAAAAAATAATAATTACTATATCTCATTTATTCAAAAGATCCGATCTGGAAAGATATTTTGTACAGTTTCTAGAAATACATGATCTGGAGTAGTAAATACTTATCAAAGACAATGCAATAAAGTCTATGCTCTTTAATATAAAGTCATATAATCAATTACCATTGAAAATTGACTTGAGTGTTCAGGACTAGGGTTATATGACTAGGGTTATATATATGAGTTAATATGATAAAATAACCCTTTTATTTAAGGAAAGATAAAAAATAACCCTCCTAATAAAAACTATAAATAAAAGTCATTTTTAGAAAAATTAGACTAATTTAATCTTCTTATATTTTATATAATTTTACGAGCATTATGGACAAACACACGAATCCCGCGACCCCGGGATCGTGGGATTCGTGTGGGGTCGCAGGATTCGTGTGTTTTAATATTTCTTAAAATTTTCTAACCATTTTTTAATTTGGGATTATAAATCAGAATTTAAGTTATACAGTAATATAATTTAAATGTATGTATATGAATGATTACATGTTTCTTAAAATTTAAGGGAAACGCCATTCGCGACGACTGTAATTGAGTCCATAATATTTTCTTAAACAACACACGAATCCCGCGAGCCCGGGGTCGCGGGATTCGTGTGTTTTACGAGTATTATGGACACATGAATCACGAACACACACACACGAACACACGAATCCCAAGGTATGCATCGATGTGACTCGTGAGCGGCATTTCTTAAACAACACACGAATCCCGTGAGCCCGGGGTCGCGGGATTCGTGTGTTTTAGCATTTTCTTAAACAACACACGAATCCCGCGAGCGTGGAGTCGCGGAATTCGTGTGTTTTATGGGTATTATAAACAAACACACGAATCCCGCGACCTCGGGCTCGCGGGATTCGTGTGTTTTAGCATTGTGTTAAACAACACACAAGCACACTCTACACACACACGACCATACACTAACACACACAGGAACATACACACACACACGAACACACACACTCCATACTCACACACACACGAACATACACTACAACACATGAACTCACACTCCATACACACACAACTCAAACACACTACACACACGACTCAAACACACTACACACACGAATCCCGCGACCCCGGACTCGCGGGATTTGTGTGTTAAAGAAAATACACACTACATACACGAACGTACACTAACACACACATATACATACACGAACATAAACACAAAATACACACACGAACACACACACACACGACACAAACATACTACACACACGAACACAAACATGCGGAGTAAATTCCCCACCTCGCTCTCACAATCCACGGCCCCTTGATGATTCCCCACCTCGCCTCTCACAATCCAAGGCGTCGGTAGCTGTTGAATGACTGGTACAGAAGCGAGTTCGAGCAAATAGTTCGAGTTCGGCTTCTCATCCTTGCCGGAGGAGAAAGGCGAGTGCTGATAGTTCGCCAATTCCGGGAACGAACGACGCGAGAACAAGAACGACGAGCAACAGTAATTTTTTCTCCAATAAAAATCCAAAAATATTAAAAAAAAAGTAGAAGGGTAATTTCGCCTATTATTTTAAAAAAGAGCTATTATTTATGTTTATTATACTTAAGGCTGTTATTTATCTTTAATATTAAAAAAAGGCTATTTTAATTTTCGCCCCTATATATATTGGGCATACTATATCGAAAAAACAGAAAATTAATAGGGTAACTAACGGTATATAAATTTTTTCGGTACATTATGATGTTGTACTAAAAAGTTTTGGAACAATATCAGTATGCATTTTGGTCATACCGCGGTATACCAAACTTTCGGTATATACTAATATTTCGGTATACACCGAAAGTTCGATATATCGATATATATAGTAGTTTATCAAAAAATTATATATATATTATAATATAAATCTTACATTAATTTAATTTTATACCTTACTAAAATTATAATTTTAAATATAACTATAATATATAAGATATTTTAATATTATTTTACAAAAATAATACAAATATAATATACGTAATTTATTTATTTGAAATTTTTTAGTGATTAGAATAAATACACTATCAAACATATTAACTGAATTATATTTTATGTATTAATGTTGAAAATTTAATTTATTAAATATGTATATAATATAAATAAATATTATTATAAAATATTTTTGGGAAATATTTATAATTGTTTTGATTAAGATTCTAAAATCTCTCTTGAAAGTTGAATTAAGCTCAAAACTGCTATCTGATCTGAATTTTAGCTTTTAAGAACTCATATGTTAATGAGTTCAGTTTACAGGTACATCAAAATTAAAGAAGTCCATATTGAAGATTCAAGACCTACACTGAAGTTTAAATAACTTAGTAACGAGTTAATTTTTAGAGATGGTCCCTTGAAGTATCTCCCTAAAAGAATTAAGACTCAGAAATGTAGAAGTGTAGATTTCCCATCAATTGAAGCTCTGGAAAAGATCTCATAGCAGGTAAACTATATTCTAATTGTAGATACCAAAAATGGTAAAAATAACGACTACTCCAACGGGAAGAATTTCAAAGCTTCGGACACCCGCTCTTTCACAACGAATATATTTTCAAGAGTGTCCTATATATACCCCAACATTTCAAACATTTCAGTATACTAGTTACCGAGCTCTTTTACGCATTCAAGCTCTCTACGCTCTCAAATTTTCTATCTTAGAACACTCAGGCTTTCACTGTAACCGAAGAATAGCTCTAACTTAACCTTAGTGTTATACGTTATAAGTGATCAAACTCTACTTTAAATCTAACCTTCAAGGTTGATTACTGTACAATTTAGTTAGAAACCCTCAAGTCACTTCGAGAGTCGTGGATGTAGGAGTTTTTATCTTCGAACCACGCAAACCAATTAACTATCTTCGCTATTGCTTTCAGTATTTCATTCTCTCTAACGCTATATTGCATAAATTGACTATTGATTAAGCGTAAAATGAAAGAATAACATTAAGATTTCTGACAAACGAGTAAGACTTTAAAGCCACCACTTCCGCAGTGCTATACTTAAAATATTAGTTCACAAGTCAATACTTGTTGTAGACTGAAAAATTTCTATCTAAAGTTTATTCACTTATTGTATTTACCTCCACTCAGTATTGAATTACTCACTGAAAACCTTCTTAAACTGAAAATTTGAAACTGGTGTATTCTACTCGTACACCAGATTATTCGTATTAGAACCAACACATATCATATTTAGCTATAATTTAAATTTAAATATAAATTTATTAAATATATATTATGTATGATAACATGTGATGACACATTATTAAAGAAAAATATTTTTTGTACTTGCTTTCATATTCGTTTTATGATCATAATCATTCACAATAAAACAAATATAACTCATAATTCATAAATATGGTTGTAAATGAATCAAATTATTTTAATTTGATTCGACATGTGTTATAATAGTCGTAATTCGAAATTTTACGATTTGAATTTGATTTTTTTATGTTTTGATTAATATTTAAATACAAATAAAAATTTATAATATTTGATTGGAAATTATAAATACTTGATTATAAAGAGTGGAGATAAAAGGAATATTTGAATTTGTAGTCATGTACACAGCCTATAATAGCACAAAGTGTGGCTCGTCTACCCTCAGGCCTCAGCTAGCAACATCATCAAATAAATATTCAACAATATTTTCATATTTGTGCTCCAATAGGCAAAATACACTTCGTCCACATGCACATTGTTAATTATGTTTACGTGCCATGATAGAGGTCTATTCGCATAACAATGGTGATGTCGAGTTTCATTTGCTTCATTTTGTTAAATTGTTTTGCAGAAATAGACAACTTTAAAGGTTATATCTAATAATTATGGGATGATATTTGTATAAATGAAATCGTCAATAAATCATACTCTTGACCTCTTAGTATATGCAGCAAATATTACAGATATAACCGTCCCAATTTGCAACGGTACCAAATTTGAAACAAAGACCGCCCAATAATATAATGTGAAAATCAAATTAGTCGTTGATATGGGTAAAAAATATTACTAGATGTTATTAATCCGTCGTTTATGGGTTGGAACCAATGTGTTGCAATTATATCTAATACAAGAAGACAATAACATATGAATATTCTTCAATGTAATGAGCATATTTTGGCAAAAGTCAATACTTGAGAAGACCACCATTTAATGAAAAATATAATAGAAACGTATAGCTGTTTTGACTAGAGAGACGAAGTTAATAACTTAAACTCGAGTATGCACTATTTCTAAATTTCACATATTTATATAACAAAGAAAAAAGACAAAGATTAGTAGTTAACGCGTTAACACATTAATTGACCCTTCACCCTCAAACGACCCCAGTGTAAGGGACATGATTGGTAAATATCAAAACACGTGGACATTCACATTCCACAAATAATTAAAAATCTAGACAGTTACTATTAAATATGCATGTCCGGCCCTCGTTAATTTAATAGAGAACTAAAACTAGAAATTTCAAGAAACACTAATTTTGGTTGGCATCATTGAGTCTATTAGTTTTAATATGATTTGTTTGTTTTGAAAGTTTATACTCAGATACTTTAAAACAATGTCACGTATAATTAATCTCAGCCAAACACAATCTTAAATAATCTCGACTAAATCGAACATGACATAGTATATAATTATATAAATGGGTATAAAAAATTTGCTATAACAAGATGCAGGCGATCAAATGACAAAGTGTGGATACTAGATATACGGTATACCCCTCTATCTATTTCATTGACTTCCTAGAGTTGGACGAGGGCAAAACTGGAATACTCTGTTCGTTTCTGAAAACGTTGTCGGGATCAACAGCGGACTTGATTTTAACCAGCCTATCGAAATTGCCCTTGAAATATTTCATCCCGTATACTTTACCGTCGGAATAACTGTTTTTACCGTTGTCGGTGGTCCCGATGTCCAAATCTCGGTAATTCAGATAAGCTTCTCTGGGATTGTTTGAAACATACGGCGCCATGAAACTGTACAGACTTCTTATCTGATCAATGTAGTTCTTGTCGGCGGCCTCGCTTTCATCGTCCCAGTTTACCGAGTACTGTATTTTGAATATGTTGCCGGCGCGGTGGGGGAACGGCGTTTCAGTTGACGGAATCTCACTCATTCTGCCGCCGTAGGAGTTGAACACCATCCCCACTTTCCCGATCTCCACCATTTTCTTGAAGATTTTCTGCAACCCAGAAATGGGGATTGGAGTTTTCACGTAGTCGGATTTGCGCTTTAAGAAATTGATGGAATCTGGAGTTCTGTCGAGAAGGACGGAGGGGGAAGTTGTATTGTCAAAATTGCCCCAGAACAGAACGGATTCTATCCAAGACATTTCTTTGCAGTCGGACTTTTTGAGGGATAATTTGGGGAATCCGGAGTCGGTGACCTTCAGTAGTTGGTCAGCGCCGCCGAGGAAGAGACCGATGAAGGTGGCGCGTACGCTTTTCTGCTTGTTTTTGGTGATGGGCTGAAGAAGAACTCTGACGAACAAGTTGTTGTCGATCTTGTCTGGGATTTGCTGGTACTGATAGACGACGTCGATTGGATTATCCGCCGTGTATTTCTCGACGCGGAAAACTGTCACCTTCGCCGGCACAGGCACTAGACCTATCTTATAGGATAGAATCACGCCGAAGCTTGCACCACCGCCACCGCGAATGGCCCAGAACAGATCTTCTCCCATGGACTTCCTATCAAGAATTCTTCCGTCGGCGAGGACGATTTTGGCATCGAGGAGGTGGTCGACGGTGAGGCCGTACTTCCGCAACATGTTTCCGTAACCGGCGCCGCTGATGTGGCCACCGGCGGCAACAGTGGGGCAAACTCCGGCCGGGAAGCCGTGGACTTGACTCTTCTCGAAGATTCTGTAATAGAGTTCGCCGAGGTAGGCACCGGCGCCGACCCAGGCGGTCTCAGTGGCGATGTCAACCTTTACGGAGCGGAAGTTAAACATGTCGATGATGACGAAGGAGGCGGCGGAGGAGACGTAGGAGGTTCCGTCGTAGTCATGGCCGCCGCTGCGGATCTTGAGTTGGACCTTAAGTCGCTTGGCGCAGACGACGGCGGCGCTGACCTGGGCTTCGGTGGTGGGGGTGACGATAATGGTGGGTTTTGGGGTGGTGGAGACATTAAAGCGGCGGTTTCTGATGTAGGATTGGAGGACGTTAGTGAATAAGGGATTGTTTGGGGTGTAAACTATTTTCGATATTTCCGGTGCAGGGATTTTCGTTTCTGATAAGCACTGAACAAACGAGTCGGAAACATTTTGTGATTGTGCAGAAACAGAGAAGAAAAAGTAGAGCAGATTTAGGAAGATTAAGACAAACAATCCCTTCATTTTAGTTAGAGAAATATATTGTCTTATTTTGTAGTGAAAGAACTGGAGAATTTGCACGCATATTTATACTGTAAATATGTCTAGTGAGAGAGAGAGAGAAGAGTACTACGATGGGGGGAGGTAATAGATTCTTCGCCTAATGTCGCGCATGAAAAATAATTTAATTTTATCAATGACGAGTGACAAATATTTGTCGGATACTGAAAAAATAATTAATTTCCTTACCGCTTTAGCATGTTCAATTCGAACTGCGGCTGTTCACAGGAATATGAGAACCGGTATACTTTCTATATTTCCTAATTTCATAATTAATATAAAATCACATTCCTTATAATCTCAAATTTATTACCTATATTTTATATGTACACAAATTTAATAGATTAAATAAAGTGACTAATCAAGGGGACTAACCTAACCTAATAATGGTATGATGGATAATTGCATGATTGGAGGCACTAAAGAAACGCGACTTTTCCGTGGTTGACTTGTATACCCAATATATTTTTTCTCAATCTGAGCCTTAAAGATTTCTGCATGTGGTTCTTTTGTACGGACAAATATCTTGATGCGTTTTACACTGAAAAATTACAAGGAAAAATAAATTAATAAAAAATAAATAAAGTGGAGTGGATTCTTACCTTTGCAGTAGGCTAAGAATAATTCCTTTATTCCACTCCGCTGTATTACAATTAGCATAATAATGGGTAATAAAATTAAAGGTTTCCCAAATCGAATTGCTAGGGTCATATATCTTACTTACCATTAAAAAATAGTTGAACGGACTATGTAATAATTTGCAATAAGGAATATTATTTTACTTTAAAGAAACAAGTATATATATATTTGTAATAAATGTAGTCCATATATTTTTATACTACATTGAACATGTGTATTCCTTTAATTTGTGTTCAATATTATGAAAATTTTACAGTATTAATTACTTGAATCTCGTTACATTTAATTTTGTACGCATGATACATAATCACCTTCCTTCTTTCCAATTCCCTCCCAAGTAGTAGTAAAATTTTTCAATTGGAACTCTTTATTTTGTATTATTTTCAAAATAAAAATATGTTTGAGATGGTTTTATGAATTATCAAAATTTATGGTATCTTAGAATTCAAAGTGAAACCATTACTTTTTTGCCTTTTGAGTTCAGTTGAATGATATTTTATATTAATATTAATTAATATCCATACAAAGCTAACAGTAATGGTATGAGTGGACAAATACATAATAAAATCAGTATATATATCGGACATATAGTATGGAAAAAAAAAATCGTAATTAACGGTATATTAATTTTTTTGGTATGATATCATTATGCAGTTTGATCATACCGCGCATATACTGAAAGTTAGGTATATCGGTATATATACTGATATTTATTAAAATTTTATATATTTTTATTTTTTTAATATTAATATTACATTAGTTTTATTTTTTACTTGACTAAAATTATAATTTAAATATAAATATAATACAATATGTTATACTTTTGTTTAGAAAAATATTACAAATATAATATGCATAATTTGTTATTATATTTTAGTAATCAGAATAAATATACTAGCGAAGATATTAATTGTATTATATTTTATGTAATATAGTGTTATAAATTTTATTTACATTGATGAAATATGTATATAATATAATTAAGATAAAATATCAATATTTTATTAATAAAGATAATAATTGTATAAATATGTATATAATATAAATAAATAGTAATCCCTTCGTCCCAATAAGGATGACACAAAACTTTTGAGTACGATTATTTATGAGAGTATATAAAGTAATATAAGAGTGATAAAGGTGTAGGATCCATACCTTTTTGAAAAGATAACTTTTACTATTTTTGGAATGTGTTATTCTTAGTGGGACGTCCCGATAAAGAAATTGTGTCAAGTTTAGTGAGACAGAGTGAGTATAAGATATAAATAATTCATTAACATTTTTATTCTTTATCATAATTTTAAAATTAATATATAAGTATTTGCTAAAGATTATAACATATAAATAAATAAAGGGTATATCATATTTAACTACAATGTAAATTTAACTATAAATTTATAAAATATATGTATTAAGTATAACATGTGATGACACATTATTAAATAAAATATTTTTTGGTGTTTGCTCTCACGTTTGTTTCATGATCATAATCATTCTCAATAAAATAAATATAACTCATAAATAAAGTTTCAAATGAATCAAATTTTAATTTGATCCGACATATGTGTTCGAATATTCACAGTATTTGATATTTTTCAATTTGAATTTAAAAAATATTTTTTATGATTTAATTAATATTCAAATACAAATAAAAGTTTGTAATACTTGATTCAATATTAATAAATAGTTGATTATATATATATATAATTGAATCGAATGTTCAAATATAATCGAATACATTCAAATATTATTATTGAATCGAATACAAATAAAATTGAGATATATATTAAATTGGTTTTGAGTTAAGTAAATATATTTTTGAATTATTATTTATTAGTTTCTAAATGTATTTATTGTGAAATATAGTTAAATTACATTAATTATTAATAATGCAAAAGTATAACCAAAATTTGAAGATAATTCCATAAAACATAATTGGCAAAGAGATTTTACATATAGAGCAAAAAGTATTTCATAATTCGCAGAGCGATTTAAAAAATAGAGCAAAATAGTGTATTGGTATAATTTTAAAGGTTATTGAAAACATTTTAAGCCATATTATATATGCACTGGGAAAATGATATTTATTTAAAGTGGGTGGAAATTAATTAGGCATTGACTCGCAAAGTACTATGATTCAAATGTCAACAAAAGTATTTCTTGTTTGACTTGTTCTCTTTCAAATCTGTGGTTGCATTTGTCCTGCAACCATTATACTTAATCACCAATACTTCCCCTTCCACCATTTATTATCCAGTTTTACCAAACGCGTATATATAAAAAAAGACAATAATTTAATTTGAGATAAGTTTCACTTAATTTATTGTATTTAATTAAGTTATGGATATAAAATGAAAGATATCTTCTATCAAAAATGAAAAAAGAAAGATAATAGTATTATTCTTTTCATTTTCCATTTATCTTTTCCAATAAAAGTTGTTCTACACAAAGAAGTATACCAAAAAGATTAAATTTGTGATTTGAAGATTAAATTAGTGCTATATAATATAATTGTTTCTAGAGGATGCATGTTGATACAATTTATTAAAGGAAAAGTACTAACGAAAAAGCTAAGTGAGGAAGGAAGAAAAAGTGTATGCCGGTTTTCGGCATTTTCCACTAATAAATAACATTGACATCCGATTATTCTCTCGTGAAAAGAAAAGGAAATGCATAGATATCATCAGAAATAAACAAGAGTCGTGATCGAATAAACAGTATCGCTGGAGGGTCACGATCATATTATATTTCTTATAATACTAGCTAGAGTTAAACATAAAAATTGGGGAGGGAAGACCTCGATTCAATTGAAGAAAGTGGAGAGTCCACACACCTCAAAACTAAAAAAGAAATAAATAAAAAACATGCATGAGCAGAAGGTGAATAACAAGATGTTACAAAACCGAAGCATCCAAGCTAGTTGACGAGGAGGGAAGAGAATTAAAATTATATAATACTGGATAGAGTACTTCATACAAAAAAGCCCAAGAACGGGGGCACCATATTTCAATAGCAAAAGCCCAAGAACGGGGGCACCATATAATACAAAGAAAAGAAAGACAAAGCGGAGTCCAGCTGCATAGGATACAGTCATACAGAAGTTTACAAAGAAAATAAGCCCAAGGATACAACAAAGAAGCAAATGAAGAAATGCCATGAATATATATGGTCTCTTTTCTTTGAGATTGGCTGTGCCTCCTGCTTTCAGATTTTATTATATGCAAAAACTCATCGGAAATTAATAGTTTAATTGATTAATTGTCATAGTATTTCATTTTTCTTGCACGATCTGTAATGAAAATTAACCAAGTATATATATATATATATAATACGGATTTCTGGAAAACTTTCGTAGAATTATGCGAAGCCCCCATTACCAAATTTGTTGTTAGTTTATATAAGCTTCAAAAACAGTCAAAATCTTCTCCAATTCCTCCATTGTTCTTAATCGTGACACTCCTCTTCTATATTTTACTCTTTATAATAAGACATTGTTCGAATTAATCTCATGCTATCCATACAAATATAAGGTTCTGACAGAAGAAATATGAACATGCTATAATGATACTCCCTTCGTCTCACTAAGCTTAACATATTTTTTTTCGGCACAGTTAGAAGGAGATTGTATAAATAGTGAAATAGTGATAAAAGTGGTAGGGTCCACACCTTTTTGAAAAAATAACTTTTACTATTTTTATTTTTGAAATGTGTCAACCTTAGCGGAAAAAAAGTATGTCAAGTTTAGTGGGACGAAGGGGGAGGGAGTAATAAATTTTGTCGTGAACAAGACACACGTAAAGGTATATAAAAACAAAAAAAAAATATATTCATATTCTTCTTTTATTCTATAATCACGCTATATAAAAATATATATGTATAGCCATATCGACTGAGAGACGACGGTTAATATTTGATCAATTTTTGGATTGGAAAACCGGAATACTTTGCTCGTTTCTGAAGAAATTATGAGGATCAACCTTGGTCTTGACTTTAACCAACCTATAAAAGTTGTCTTTGAAGTAGCTCAATCCATAAACCAGTCCTTCTTTGTAGCTATTGCGCCCATTTTTATTAATGCCGATGTCCAGATCTCTGTAGTTGAGAAATGCTTCCCGAGGCGCCTTTGACACGTACGGCGTCATAAACTTATAAAGCTCTTTTGTCTGATTCAAGTACCGAGCCGCCGCCTCCGCACCCCCTTCGTTCCAGTTCGTCGCATATTGCAGCTTCGCAATGTTTCCAGCTCTGTGGGGAAACGGCTTTTCCGACGCCGGAATCTCCGCCATTCTCCCTCCGTACGGATTGAACGTCAGCATCGGCGTCTGCACTTCCGCCATCTTTTTAAATAGCAACTCCAATCCTTCCTTGGGAATGGGTGTCTTTAGGTAGTCGGATTTTCTCTTGAAGTATGAGAAGGACTGGGGAATCCTATTCAGAAGGGCCGTGACGGGAGTTCCCGTCGGGAAATTGGTCCAGAAAAGAACTGATTCGACCCAACTCATTTCTCGGCACTCAGACAGCAGCAATCCCAACTCAGGAAAGCTGCGGTCTAATAGAGCTACAAGTTCTCGCGAGTTACCGAGGTACATCGCGAGAAATGTTGCTCTATTGGTCCCGTTGACCACATCCAGGGTCAGCCTAAGGAAAAGTTCCTTAGGAAACATGTCCGCCGCCACCTGCTGGTAACGGTGGATGAGATTAGTAAAATTAGCGTTGTAAATTCGTGCGACATTGAAGACTGTCACGGTTTTTGGGACGGGGACGAGCGTGATTTTGTACGAGAGCACAACACCGAAGCTGACGCCTCCGCCGCCCGTGATGGCCCAGAAAAGATCCTCACCCATGGCTTTCCTGTCGACGAGCCGGCCGTTGACGTCGATTATCTTCGCGTCGATGATGTTGTCGACGGACAGGCCGTACATGCGCATCAAGTTACCGTAGCCTGCGCCGCTGAAGTGGCCACCGACACCGAGGGTTGTGCAGACTCCAGCTGGGAAGCCGAGGGTGCTGCTCTTCTCGGTTATAGCGTAGTAGACTTCGCCGACAGTAGCACCAACTTCGACCCACGCAGTTCTGTCTTCTTTGGTGACGTTGACGGATCGGAAATTGAACATGTCCAAGATGAAGAAGTTGGGATTCTCCGACCAGTAGGAAACGCCCTCGTAGTCATGGCCGCCGCTGCGGGTTTTGATCTGCATTTTGTGCTTCTTGCCGCAGAAAATGGCGGCCTGGATGTGTGAAACGTGGTTTGCGGTGATGATGAGTCGAGGTTTTGGAGTGTAGGTTTCATTGAAGCGTAGGTTTCTTAAGTAGGTTTGCAGTACTGATGAGTAGGAAGAGTTGTTCTGAGTGAAGATAAGTGCAGAAATGGGGGACGACGAATTGGGATAGGGATATGTTTGGAGGCAGTGAATAAAATCCTTTTGATTATCACGAGACGAAGCCCATGAGAAACAAAGTAAGAGGGAGCAGAAGAGAGAGAATATCGCGATTGTAGAAGGATTCTTCATTGTCTTAAAATATTGTGTTGTTTGATTAGTATAATGAGGTGGGATTATATAGAGAAAATTATTTGAAAGATATGCGCAGGCACACACGTTTGATGAAGATTTGAAGATTAAGATTATCCGCGGCTATAATAGTTTGGATATGTTCTCTTTTTTCTGAATAAATTTATTTCTTTAAAAGTGGGATAATAATATAATTATTTTTTCCCTTTTCTCATAAATCATATCTAAATTATGATTTTATTATTATAATATTATTTCTTTCTTAGAGTGAGATTAAGGACAAAAATAGAAATGAGGAATAAAAAAGGGAAAAAATAATTATACTCTTATTCAAAGTTTTAAAATAATAAATTTATTCCTAAAAAAAACACAACCTTATATATTATCAAATTTGAGTTGTTATTAAGTGTGTTTTACTTTTGTGTTCCACAATATATGTCTCATGAATAAATTAGTATAATTAATTTTTATTAAAACAAAACATGAAACATGATTAGCATTTATTTTAATAGATTAAAATTTTAAGTAATTGCTCTTAAAAGATAATTAAAAGTGATAAGTATTAAAAAATGATTATATCGCCTATTTGAGTTTGACGATGATCACACAATATAAAATTAAAATAAGATATGTTACACATATGGGATATAAATTCCATTTGGAGCTGGACGTAGTAGATCGCAATTAGGCTTGTGTAAGGTGGATATTTAAAAAAAAAATACTTCATCTTCATCTGTTCCATTTCTAACGATCTATTTACTTTTTACACGAATATTAATAAACACTCAATACATATCTATAATACACTTAATATATATATATATATATATATAGACTATAGTTCATAAAAAAGTGAACTTTTAATAAGAAATATGAACCCTTTATTTCCATAATCTAATGGCAACAAATAAATGTCAATTTTCAATTTTTATTGTATTAAAATATTCCATATATTAAGTGAAAAGTTAATTATGTAATTTTCAATGCATGACATTATATTAATCAGATGAATAGTTATATATAATCACAACGTTTTTTAAGGGTTTCAACAGATATGATTAATGTTGTTTCCATAACTGCGATTAAAGAGATAGAATAGATATTTTCAGTTACCATAAATTGTAATAGCATTGTTCAGTTTATGTAATAGCAATTTAAACATAAATAGAATCATATTTATTGATGATTGCATTGTTCATATAAATATAATTGCTCTAAATATTATATAAATTTGCATTTCTTAATGTAATCGTGAACACAATAATGAATAAGTGATATTTATAGTATTTTGTGCATTCTAGAATAGTAATAATGCCTAATTAAGTAATTAGGGTTGTAAATTTAATGATGCAGATAAAACTTATGTCATTTGATTGATGCGTTTGCATTAATATAGAATAAAAATTGCATTACATAAATAGAACACTTTGTATTACGAATGCACAATACCAATTACAACACTATCTGAATTATTGTGAACATAATCTACTTAAAATGAGAGACACTGAGTAATAATGTTGCATTTGATACCAACTAACAACCAAAATACAATACCATAATTCACAAAAAACCCACAAAAATGCATACTAATAGTAGATATGGAAAGCTAATTAAAGTTATAAGTTAATAGTATATATGTCTCCACAACAGTTATCATGACAATAAATTTAATTATAAGTTAAGCAGTTGATCTATTTTGACATCTGGAGTCAACGTCAACATGTTAAATTATTTGTTTGCCTCTGTTAGGTTGGGCATTTTTAAGTTCATTTTGGCACCATCATGTGATTTTCGCGTAGTAACGAACTCTCATCAAGTTCGACTGCTTCTTTGCCCTCTGAGATATACCGCATGTTCATTTTTTCTTTGTGACGCCCAAGTATGTTTTCATGCGTCGCATCATATAAATCTCACTATCTATGGTGTTTTCCGCCCAATCGACATCGTCAATCACTATGTCAAAATCATCTACAGTAAAACCTCTATAAATTAATATCCTTGCACTATGGAATTTTATTAATTTAGAGAGATATTAATATATCGATAAATTAATAATTTATTAATTAAAAGAGAGACTTTTTAAATTCAGCAAATTTGGTACATGTATTGAAAATAAATGAATTTATTATGTTTCAATTAATTATATTCATGTATCAACAACCAATTCATTGTGTATCTACTTTAATATATTCATGCAATTAACAATTACATACGTGTATCAATTCATTGTCAATTAAATATATTCATACATCATAAAGGAAACATATACTATATAAAATGGACGTCAACAAACTGGTGGACTATCCGGGCGAAAATGATGAATGTGCAATGGTTCAAAATTTAGAGGAAATTGTTGCTGATATTATTGAAGATACTACTAATGACGAGGTTGAAGATGACTCAGTACCGCTGGAACCAGTCACGAGAAAGGAGGCTTTGAGCACGACAACAACTCTTCACAATTTTTTGTTGCAGTTAGAGAACTCGACACCGGAACTCTTGGCAGCCATTAAAAAAGTTAGGGATGAAATCCAATTAGATTTAAATTTTAAGAAAAATCACGTAACAATTGATTCATATTTTAGCAAATTACCATAATATTTATAATTTTTGTAATATTTATGAATTATTAATTTAGAGTTTTGATGGGACCTAATATTTATAAAGGGATTTTCCAAAAACTTATTATTTTATTATCTTATCGAAATTGATGATTTTTTATAAAGGCCCAAGTCGGGACTGGAAGATTTTATTATTTTAGAGAGATTATTAATTTATTGAGTATTAATTTATAGAGGTTTACTGTATATTGGTGAACATATTTACATTCTTCAATTCTTCAACATGAAAACAAAATATTTTTATCTGCAAGAATTTAAAAGTTTGTATAATTATATAAGAAAAATAATTCCAATGTAATATAATGTCAGATTGTCACAACTATGTAGATTTGTTGTTAATTAATTATCAGTTTCTCATGCACATCACCATAACCTCTCAGTGAGTTGTTTCTCATGCAAATATTCTGGTTGTTGACAATCGATATGCATCGCTTCACCACATCGATGTATATAAAGCAGTAGTGTTCATCACGCAGTATGTGAAAGAAGAACTGTAACGACTAATAGAGACAAAATAGTTAATATTATAGCTGTGATATTTGCATTACCACATAATTATTATTGCATTAATATACAATTATTATTGCATTAACCATGTATAATAAATTGCATTACTAAATACAAAATAATAAACAATTTACAAAATAGATGTGCTATTTCCATTAATACACAATTATTATTGCATAAACCAAGTATCATAAATTGCATTACTGAATGCAAAATATCCTAAATACTTAGCATATCAATCTTGTCAATTGTGACTATACCATACTTCACCAGTTTGCTGTAAGGATTGGTTGAAAATATTCGACTAGAATTGTTTCGAGTCACTCGCAATCTTAATGAGGTCATCTAGCAATGATAAGCCAACCTAAGTCGTATTCTCAAGGAAGACTTATCAGGACAATTTAATTCTTTGTTCATTCACGAAAGTAAGTAAAAGGAGCTTTGAAAATTTTAAAACTAGGCATGGAATATCAATGATAAAAGCATGTAACTCTAAAATAAGAAAAAGCAATGAAGAACCGAATTATCTAACTACAAAAACGAGATGCGAATTTAAGAGAATGCAAGTAACTTGTAAATCGGAATCAAAAGTTATGCGTAAAGTACTTTGGAAACTGAAAACGAAATAAGAACCCGAAAGCCTAAACAAATAAACGAACTTCATAATAAACGAAACAAGAATAATAAATGGAAAACAAACTTGATTAATAGCTGGAACGGTCTGGAATCCACAATGAAAAATTGAAGAGGAACTACAAACTAGAATGTTGCGATCGGCTATCCTTCGAGTACGAATTCTAAAACTAGAAACGACTAACTAGAAATCAAAAGTCTCGACCCTAAAACAATAGGTCGAGAGGTGCTCAAAATATAGATGCAAAAGTCTGGAAAGAGATGATAAAAGTCTCTGAAAAATCGTATCCCTCGAATGAGAAACGCGTCGGGTATTTATAGCTGAGAAGATAGGTCAGCGACCGTTGAGAGTCACATTTCTGCAGGTCGAGGGCGTAGCCGTTGGGCGCTGACCGAGTCAGCCGGGTGGTCAGCGACCGCTGACCCTGGCTCTCGCTGGCCCTCGCTCGCTGGCTCGGCTGTGGCTCGGCCTTGGCGCGTACCACTTAGTCAGCGGCCGCTGACTAGTGCTCTCGACACTAGTCTTCACTCTTTGGTCATTTATCGATCCTTTCTCGTCTCTTTTCCAACTTCAACACTCATTTAGGCTTGTGACCCTGAAACATAAAATGAACCATAAATCGAGCCAAAACATCATGCAAAGAGGGAAAATAACACGAATAAAGACACGAAAAATATGAGTTTAGACGATAAAAAATAGGCTAAACAGAAAAAAGCTCCAAAATTTTTTCATAATGCGACTCAATTTTCACATACAACAATTAAAACTGCAATTAGGTGAGTTCATCACATTTCACGGATCATTTAAATATCCATATGTAAATTGCATTATATTATTTAGAATATTGCATTATAAAATGCTTGAAATTGGTTTAAATCTACAACATTACAAAAACGTTAGCACACATACAACCAAATTCACAATGATTAACCGATTCTTCTTTTACAGAACAACAGAGCATACAGATTGATTAAACGTTCCTACAAGTACAAAGGTACAAATAATCTGTAATTGAAAACCCATGAATATATGATTAAATGAAAAATAATGCAATTATGGTAAAGTACGAAAAATTGGTTGTAAAGCAAATAAAGAATAAGTAATCACCCAAAATCTTAGTTATTCAATATTTAAATGCAATTGGTTAATCAACAACATAAAGCCCTAATTATTTTTGTGGAAAACATTCCAGAAGTGCACCTTGAACAAAAATAATCGATGCATGTTTAAAGAAAACGATATATAAACTGACCTTCATTGTTCTTGGTTAACCTTTTACGAGTTATTGTACTAGATTTCCGGTTAGAATGCACTGTACATTCGTTCTGTTGCGGTGGATTCTTGAAATCATCATCGTCCCCATCGTTATCCAAACGGCGTCGCGACATTCGCAGTGACGTGGTGGTCATTTTTCCGGTTTAAAGTATGTTTCGGAGATTTGCAGAGATTTTTAGGTTTAAAGTATGAGTTGGGGAACTTACCAATTTATGTTCCGTAATTAATATTACTGCTATTTTTTTAAATTTTCATCCAGAAATCGCAAAAAATTATGGGCCAAAATATCCTTTTGCATTACAAATTTGCGATGCAACGCGCGTATTACTTGTTTTCCCTAATTAATCTAGACCTTTAGATCTAATGCAATCGACCGTCAGGATGATTTCGTATTTTATACCTAAAATTCACTTTTTACCTGAACCTACCCTACCCTAATATATATATATATATTAATTATATATATATAATTTATAAATATTAAACTACTATACACTACAAAAAAAGGATTTTATAGTAACGTAATAGTGACAGAAAAAATTTTCGTTTCTAAAGTTTAACGGATTAAGAACGGAATTGTTATGAAATTGTTGTTTAATTTTTAGTAACAAAATTAGTGACAGAATAATCCGTTATTAAAATTTAGTAACAAAATTTTTCGTTGCAATTCCGTTATTAAAATTGAAGAAACCATTTTAGAAACGAAAATTCCGTTATAATTTCGTTTTTAAATTTTTTTTAGCAACCATCGACGTATATAATAAAATAGAGTGAAAGGGTCCACCCCGAATGCAAGGGGATACTAACTAACAGCCGAGTCCTCTCCGAACCACAGGAGATAATTTTCCATCATACGGCTCACCAACTTCACTTGTCTCTGTGGGAGGCACGCTCCGGGTAGGTTCAGATCACTTACAATTATTTGTTCTACGTACCGAAACTGATAACATTCGAGATCATGCAGGATTATACACGATATATTAATTCGGATAAATTCGTAATAAATCCGTTACTAACATTTTTAGTAACGAAATTTCTTGTTTTAGTAATAGAAAAATTTTGTTGTTAAATAATTTTTTTTAGTGATATTTATATTTTGGTAAAAAAAAAAATTATATTATAAGTATATTTTAGATTTAAAAATTAAAACTTAATTTTTTTTTATTTTTTATGACGATGGATCCTATAAATTATATACAACTTTATAAATAACAAATAATATTGTTCAGTTAAAAAACGACCGAAACCATCAATTTTCATTGGTCAATTTTTGAGTGGATTGATATTATTTCAACATTCGGTTTGATTGATATTTATTCTCATCAATTCGATTTTCAATTTATGAAAATTTGACCAGTCGGTCTAATCGATTAAATGGTACACAGTTGTGTAAAATGACAAACACAATTTATATTGCGCAAGTGCACACAATCACAAGTAATATAAGGAATTATTCCAGATTCGTATCCACAGGGAATGTAAATCAGTACTTGCACAGTTCAACTAAAAAGAAATAAAACGACAAGAATTTAAATCAACAATTTGGATTGTTCTACACTAGATTCCAACAACGCAAACAAAAATAAACAAGACCAAGGATCAGAATTACAGCATAAAAATAAAGCAACTGAAAGTTAACAAGATCAGGAACCAAAGCAAAGGAAGATAATCAACAGATTTAAAATGGACTTGGGTTCGGATTTCATTCTGCCTGTTCACAATTGCGCACATTTTGCTACAACATTTCTTCAGCAATTAGTTACTGTGGCGTAATTATCAGATTTAGCATATGAATTTTTCAACACATATGCATTAAAATAAATCAACGAAGCTCAT
>JAPKLX010000043.1:0-57265 GCA_026898415.1 Leonotis leonurus | reverse complement strand
TCTTTCTTCCTTCTTGAATGAATCTTCTTCTTATTTCTAGTTCTTTCTTGATCTTGCTAAACTAAGCTAGAAGCATTATTCCAATACTTAGGAAACACGTCCGCCGCTACCTGCTGGTAACGGTGGATGAGATTAGTAAAATTCACGTTGTAAGTTCGCGCGGCACGGAAGACTGTCACGGTTTTTGGGACGGGGACGAGCGTGATTTTGTACGAGAGCACAACACCGAAGCTGACACCTCCGCCGCCCGTGATGGCCCAGAAAAGATCCTCACCCATGGCTTTCCTGTCGAGGAGCCGGCCGTTGACATCGATTATCTTCGCGTCGACGATATTGTCGACGGACAGGCCGTACATGCGCATCATGTTGCCGTAGCCTCCGCCGCTGAAGTGGCCGCCGACACCAACGGTGGGGCAGACACCTGCTGGGAAGCCGAGGGTGCTGCTCTTCTCGGCTATACCGTAGAAGACTTCGCCGAGAGTAGCGCCAACTTCGACCCACGCAGTTCTGTTTTCTTTGGTGACGTTGACGGATCGGAAATTGAACATGTCCAAGATGAAGAAGTTGGGATTCTCCGACCAGTAGGAAATGCCCTCGTAGTCATGGCCGCCGCTGCGGGTTTTGATCTGCATTTTGTGCTTCTTGCCGCAGAAAATGGCGGCCTGGATGTGTGAAACGTGGTTTGCGGTGATGATGAGTCGAGGTTTTGGAGTGTAGGTTTCATTGAAGCGTAGGTTTCTTAAGTAGGTTTGCAGTACTGATGAGTAGGAAGAGTTGTTCTGAGTGAAGATAAGTGCAGAAATGGGGGACGACGAATTGGGATAGGGATATGTTTGGAGGCAGTGAATAAAATCCTTTTGATTATCATGAGACGAAGCCCATGAGAAACAATGTAGGAGGGAGCAGAAGACACAGAATATCGCGATTCTAGATGGATACTTCATTGTCTTAAAATATTGTGTTGTTTGATTATTATAATGAGGTGGAGTGGGATTATATAGAGAAAATTATTTGAAGGATATGCGCAGGCACACACGTTTGATGAACATTAAAATTACTGCGGGTATATTAATAGTTAGGATATCTTCTCTTTTCTTGATTAAATTTCTGTCTTCAAAATGAGGGATAATTATTTAAATTATAATTTCATCTTTTTTTTTTCCTTTAGCTCACTTGAAGAAAAAAATGATAAATTTATAATTCGAATAAAAGTTAGAGGTAAAAAGGAAAAATATTAAAGATTATAATTATAATTTTATTCCATATTTTGAACAAAAAAAATATATGCCTGAAAAAGAAGACAATCTTATATTACAAAATTTGAGAAGATTTGAGCTTTGAACTTTTCAAACAGGGTTACGTATTTGGCATGTCCAAATTTGTGTTGCTTAATATGGTTGCTTGCACCATCTAGTCTAGTATAATTCCGTCCAGATTAGTATTATGCGAAATTTGTTGGAGCGGGTGATGCTTTTCTTCATACTAACAAGTGCTTGTACTGATGCACGATATATATATATATATATTATGGAGAGTAGCGCTCCACCGCCCGCGGTGGGCACATCTTAATGCGCCCGCGGTTGATGTGGCAATGCCACATCATTGACACATCATCATACGAGTCACTATATTTTTCGTTTTTTTATTAATTTTATTTTTATTATTATTATTTATTAAATAATATTAAACTATACCCTAACCAATAAACCCTAGTCGGAAAGTGATAATTAATAAAAAATATTTAAGTTTTAATATTTATCTACGTGGCATGCCACATCAACCGCGGGCGCATTAAGAAATGCCCACCGCGGGCGGGTGAGCATTTTCGATATTATGAAATTTGTTATTCTTTCTAACTAGAATTTATTGATTATGGTATAATTTAATTATATCTATTATATGAAAAATATGGATGATTCATTGTAATCATCCCATATATATATATATATATATATATAATCTATCTATATATTAAAATTAAATCCTCACCCTTTCAACACAGCAAGATGAAATCAAAATGCACATAATAACAAACAACTATATGTTCTTATTGCCTAAATACTTATATTCCACACGATTTGCACTCTATCTGAATACTTTAAATTTCAAAAACTCATATCAAATTAACATCTCATGTGCATCACACTGTAGTAATAATAAACAATAAAGATAAATTGAATTTTATCCTAATATATGAAATCGAACAATAACATATTGATAAAATATTTTTACATGATTGGATCCTAAATGAGGAAGTAATTGGAAATAGAGCAAATTCTAAATTAGAGGTGTTCACGGTTACGGTTCGGAAACGAACCGTGTAGGAAGGTTCCGGTTCCGGTTTCAAACCGCCGGTTACAATTTGGAACTGTCCAAAAAATTAATACTAATATATTTAAAAATTTTAAAAATTTTAATTACATACTTATGCATATCATCATTTAATTTCATATCACATAATTAACTTTGTAATGTAATAGTAGAATAACTACGTAAAAATTTATTTTAATTTAATATTAATTATATATAATACACATATAATGATATATTAATAAAAATGTAATAATAAAAAATTTAAAAAAAGTTTTTATGTGTTATTATCTCATGAATAAGTTAATTGAATAACACATTAAACACAAATACATTGATAAAATGAAATAAAATAATTAATCTATATAATTATAACAATATAAAATGAACACTAATAAATACGTATATAATATTATGGTTTAATTAGGTTTGTTTAGTCGGTTATATTTTAGTGTGTCGTTTTGTCGTGTTTTGTATGTTTGTCTTTTGTTTCGTGTCGTTTTATTGATCTTTTTTACGCTGGGTTGTTGTTTTTGGTTTTGGATGAAGGAGGTGAAAAGGAGATGAAGATGGAGCTAGAATCGTATCGTATTCATCCCATGGACGAAGCCGAGTGGAGCAGAAAAGACTGAGGAGAGCACGAGAAAAAAAGCCAAGACGATGAGGCCAAAGTTAGGACCCAGCGCCCACTGGGGTGTCTCTGCAGAATATTTCAGAAAGCAGGACCCAGCGACCGTTGGGAACCCAGCGGCCGCTGGCCTTGCAGTGATTACGCGCCAGAAGCACAAAGCCAGCGACCGCTGGCTGGCAGTTCGAAACTTTAGTTTTTATTCGTTTTGGCGTCATTTGAAGAAAAACGATTAGACTTGAGCAAAAACATTTAGAAATAGTATTTTTACTTGCTTTTGAGTAGATAGGACTTGGTAATTCAAGAGATTGAAGGGTATTCAACTTTGCTTTGTGGATTCATAGTAAGTGCATCTTAATGGAGATTTCTATGGTTTCATTTTCATCTATGGTTGGTTAATTACCTATCTAGGGTTAGATTATCTTTATCTATGGTTTAATGCTTTGATTTGATCTTGAATGGTTGTTTGATTGGTGCTTTATGAGTTTTGTATGCTTGATCATCATATAGAACTCTAAGATATGGAATGAATTGTAATGAATTGTTATGTCTCATTTGTAATCAAATAATCAAACATATTAATCGGATTCGTAAAATAGGCAATTGTGTTTGGTAGTTCTCTTAAGTGTGATCTATACACGTAAGTGATAGTCACGGGTTAGCTTTAAAGAACACGTAGGTGATTAGTTAATCAACTTAGGAGAATCTAGTTAGAGGCATGATTCGATTGAATAAGCATTGAACCTAGATTTAAGATAATCGTCGCCCTTGATATCTTATTCTATTTTCTTGAGATTAGGATTAGGTAATTTGAAACCTACTAGAATGTCTTTAGAACTTGCAGACAGGTCAATTAGATACCCTAAAGGAATCATAGAAGATATCTTAGTTAGGGTTGAAGATTTAATTGTACCGGTTGATTTTGTCGTGCTTGATGTTGTTGAGGTACAAGAGTCTAGCAATGAGCATACTGTTCTTCTAGATAGGCCTTTCATGGCAACCACTAACACGTTAATAGATGTAAAAAATGGCAAACTTCAAATGACTGTGTTAGGTGAAACAATTTCCTTGTCTGTCAGGGAAATTTCCCTCATTCTATACAAAGTTTATCTGATACTTGTTATTATATTGATGTTATTAATACCTTGGTCGAGAAGCTGTTTTTGCAGGATATAGATGAAGAGATAGCAGCTAGTCGAGATGAGGAGGACCTAGTTCTCGACTCAAGTGTGGGGGTGATGGAAGTTGTGAAAGGAGAAAAGAAGAATGAGCCATTGAGCACCTTAAGTATGTGTTTCTAGAAGAAGGAGAGACAAAGCCGGTGATTATTTTTGCCGAGTTAACTGAGGAGCAAGAAGAAGAGTTGGTAGGAGTATTGAAAGAGAACAAGAAGGCATTTGGTTGGAGCCTTGCAGATATAAAGGGTATTAGTCCATCTATGTTTATGCACATGATAGTACTTGAAGATGGAGCCAAGCCATTCAGAGACGGCCAAAGGAGATTGAACCCCAATCTAATGGAGGTGGTGAAGAAGGAAATCCTAAAGCTTCTAGCTGAAGGATTGATCTATCCAATAGCCGAGAGTGAGTGGGTGAGCCCCGTTCATGTTGTACCGAAGAAGGGTCGCATCACGGTAACGACTAACGAGAAGGGAGAGTTGGTGTCAACTAGGTTAACCACGGTGTTTAGTAGGTTTTTGTTATATTTTAGTGTGTCGTTTTATCGTGTTTTATATGTTTGTCTTTTGTTTCGTGTCGTTTTATTGTTCGTTTTATGTCAGTTCGTTTGTTTTGTGATTTGGATGTAGAAGGTGGAAAGGAGACGAAGATGGAGCTAGAATCGTGTTTTATTCGTTCCGTTGACGAAATCAAGTGGAGCAAAAAGGACCGAGAAAAGCACGAGGAGAAAAGCTAAGACGAGCTTTAAGCTAGGACCAGCGCCCGCTGGGGTGCCTTTGCAGAAGAACTTCAGAAAGCAGGACCCAGCGACAGCTGGGAAGCCAGCGGCCGCTGGCCCTGCAGGCAAATCACGACAGAAGCACAAAGCCAGCGACCGCTGGCTGGCAGTTCCTAGTTTAGTTTTAAAACGTTTTGGCGTCATTTTGAAGTGGGAACGATTAGACTAAGACACCAACACTTAGAATATTATCTTCACTTGCTTTTAGTAGATAGGATTGGATATTTCAAGAGATTGAAGGATTTTCTTACTTTGCTTTGTGGATTCATAGTAAGTTAATCTTAATGGAAATTTCTATGGTTTCATTTTCATCTATGGTTGGCTAAATACATTTCTAGGGTTAGATTATCTTATTCTATGGTTTGATCTTGAATGGTTGTTTAATTGGTGCTATATGGGTTTTGTATGCTTGATCATCATATGAACTCTTAGATATGAAATGGATTGTAATGAATTGTTTTATGTCTCAATTGTAATCAAACAACCAAACCTATTAATCGGATTCGTAAAATAGGTAATTGTGTTTTAAATTGGTATTCATCTTAAGTGTGATTTATACATGTAAGTGATAGGCACATGTTAGCTTTAAGAACACGTAAGTAATTAGCTAATCAACTTAGGAAAATCTAATTAGAAGCATGATTTGATCAAAGAAGCATTGAACCTAGATTTAAGATAATTGTCACCCTAGACCTTCACTCTCTTGTTATCTCGTTTACATTTTCATTAATTTAGTTATAATTCTTACCTCAAACTGATTTAGAGTGTTCTAGATTTGTTTATTTGATTATAGTACTTTAATCACTATCCTGCATAGTCTTCCACGAGATTCGACATTCGGGTCGACTCTTTGCGTATTACAACTTCTTAGTATATATTTTTAGTCGAACACACGGGTTGGCGGATGTGCATAGATTACAAGAAGTTAAATGCGGCTACCCGCAAAGATCATTTTTCTTTACCCTTTATAGATCAAATGCTTGATAAGTTAGCTGTACATGAATTTTATTGCTTTTTTGATGGTTTGTTTGTTTATTATTAGGTGGCGATAGCTCCAGCGGATGAATCAAAGACGACCTTCAGAAGTCCCTTCGGCACCTATGCATATAGGAGGATGCCCTTCGACTTGTGCAATGCTTCGGGAACTTTTAAAAGGTGCATGCTTTCAATTTTCTCCGAATGATTGGTGATTTTATTGAAGTATTTATGGATGATTTCTCCGTTTTCGGTAATTCATTTCATGATTGCTTGAAGAAAATTGATATTGTGTTGAAACGGTGCATTAAGTGTAACCTTACTCTTAGTTGGGAAAAGAGTCATTTTATGGTTACCAATGGTATTGTGTTAGGCCATGTTGTCTCTAGCAAAGGGATAGCCGTTGATAAGGCTAAGATTGATGTTATTGAGACCTTGCCCCCTCCTGTGAATGTTAAATGGGTGATGAGTTTTCTTGGGCATGCCGATTTTTATAGGAGGTTTATTAAGGACTTTTCCAAAATAAGCCTACCTTTATTTAAATTACTTGCTCAAGATGTTCCCTTTATTTTTGATGACGAGTGTAAGCATTCATTTAACACTTTGAAAGAAAAACTCATTTCTGCTCCCATTGTTGTATCTCCGGATTGGTCAAAACCATTTGAAATAATGTGTGATGCTAGTGATCTTGCTGTAGGAGCTGTCTTAGGACAACGTGTGGATAACATGCAATGTGTGATTTACTATGCGCGCTTGACTTTGAATGAGGCGCAAGTTAATTACACTAATACAGAGAAAGAAATGCTTGCTGTGGTTTTTGCTTTGGATAAGTTTAAGTCCTATATCATAGGGTCTACAGTTATTGTTCACAGTGATCATGCTGCACTTAGATACTTGCTCACTAAGACTCAAGCTAAGCCGAGTTTGATTAGATGTATTTTATTGCTTCAAGAATTTAACTTAGAGATTAAGGATAGAAAAGAGAGCGATAATCTTGTTGCTGATCATCTTTCTAGGCTAGAGAACATTAAGGACTCATTGACTATTTTTAAGAATGATAAGATCTCAGATGAGTTTCTTTATGAGCATATATTTTCCATATCTTCATTCTCATGGTATGCCGATATAGTGAATTACTTGGACGCAGATAAGCTCCGTGATGATCTAACCTCACAAGAGAAGATGAGATTTCTTAGATCTTGCAGGTACTATTATTGGGAAGATCCCTACCTATTCCGTCTAGGAAAGGACGAGTGATCAGGAGATGTGTGCCAGAAATCGAGCAGCAGAGTGTTTTGTCTCTATGTCACGAAGCAGAGTGTGTGGGACATTTTGGAGGCCGTAAAACCGCTTTCAAAGTCCTCCAATCAGGTTTATACTGGCCATCTTTATTTAAAAATGCACATTTATTTTATTCTTCATGTGATAGATGCCAAAGGGTTGGGAACATTAGCCGACGAAATGAGATGCCCTTAGTTAACAATCTCGTAGTTGAGATTTTTTACGTTTGAGGCATCGATATCATGGGCCCATTCCCTAATTCTCATGGTTTTGAATACATATTGCTCGTTGTAGATTACGTGTCTAAGTGGGTTGAGGCTATCCCCACAAGGACATGTGATGCTAATATTGTCTTAAAGTTTGTGCAAGAGAATATCTTAAACAGGTTTGGATTTCCTAAGGCAATAATTAGTGATGGAGGCAAGCATTTTTGTAACAAGCTGTTTGAGAAGCTTATGAGGAAGTATGGCATTAAGCACAAGGTGGTGACTCCTTATCATCCCCAAACATCCGGGCAAGCGGAGACACGTAACAAACAAGTGAAAGGGATTTTGGAGAAAATAGTGAAACTAACGAGGAAGGACTGGTCATCAAAGTTGGGCGATGCTTTGTGGGCATACCGAATCGCTTTTAAGACGGTTCTTGGTATGAGTCCCTATAGGCTCGTGTATGGAAAAGTATGCCACCTTCCAGTCGAAGTTGAGCATAAGGCGACGTGGGCCATTAAGGAGACAAACATGGAGATGATTCGTGCAGGAGAAGAGAAGTTCTAACAAATGTCCAAGTTGGAAGAGCTAAGGGAAGAGGCCTTTGAGAATTCCTGGATTTACAAGGATAGGGTAAAGAAGCTCCATGATCGAAAGATCTTAAGAAAGTGTTTGGAGCCAGGGATGCAAGTATTACTTTTCAACTCCCGACTCCGACTCTTTCCGGGAAAACTCAAATCCCGTTGGAGTGGCCCTTTTGAGATCATGGAAGTGTTTCCGTATGGTGTAGTAGTGCTCTTAAACCCGAGAACTAAGGAGAAATTTCGGGTTAATAGACAAAGAGTGAAGCAATACCTAAAAGGAGAGGTTTCTAAGAGAGGAATCGAGTCTCTAGTACTCGAGGATGCAAGTAGTTGTTGAAAGGGTTGAAAGATGTTGAGCTCATGACATAAAACGAGCGCTATGTGGGAGGCAACCCACACTTTTATCTAGTTGTTTTTGTTCTTGTTCTTGTTTTGTGTTTGTTTTGTGTAGTGAGAGTCTTAATTGAATTGGTGATGATGAAGGAAGAATCCAAGAAGAAATTAGTTAAAGAGGAAGTGGAAAAGAAGAAGAAAGGGGCAGAAAGTTAAAGCCAACGACCGTTGGCTAAACGCGACAGATGATGACAGAAAGCAGGGGTCAGCGACCGTTGGGAACCCAGCGGCCGCTGACCCAGTCGCGCAGAAAAAATTAGAAACCAATAGCCAACGACCGCTGGGTACCCTGCGGCCGCTGACAATTCCGTTTAGACATGATTTAGGCAGATTTTCCCCCCTTTTTTTCTTCATTTTTATCATCTTCTTCCTTCTTCTTTTCTCCCCAAAACAAACCCTAGCCTTCTAAATCTTAAAATTCCTCCTTCCTCTCATCAAATCTACATCAAATCCTCCAAATTTCTTCTACCTAACACATCTTTTTCTTTTTCATCCATAAATTTCTCCATTTCATCCACCACATTCTCAAATCCAAAATTTTTAATTTTGGTAATTTCTTTACTATTTTTCACTTTCTTCTTACTAATTGTGCTTCTTCTCCATGTCTAGGAACATCCGGCATCGTGTGGAAGAGCCCGAGGAAGAAGAGGAGAAAACCGAAGCTCCAAAGGAGAATCTCCAACTCACCCGATTCCGTTAATCCAAATTCTCAATTTATGAACCCGTGGAAGGTCAAATTTTCTTACGATTACTTGCTTTACCGTCTAACCATGAGTATCAATTTTATTGGGATTTGTTGAATAGGGTTCATGTTAGTTCTCAATTTCGCAAATATTTGAAAACATTAGGCATATTAAAGCTTTCGGATAGTGGTAACTTAGATGGTTATAGAGAATTGTCCTATGAATTAATTTCTACATTTGAATTTAGCGATGGACATAATTCTTTCCACTGTAGGCTTTTAGGGAATAATGTTACTGTGACTAGAACTATTATGTGCTCTGTTTTTGGATTCTCATCGTCTAGAGGAGCAGCTACCCGAACCCCAAAAGGGTTTAATCCGTTTGCTGCTTGGTACGACCTCACTGGGCTCTATAATTGGAACCCGAGTGGCACCCCTAGTGGATTCATTAGGGATGACGTCCTTTCCCTCTTGCATAAGTTCATTGCTTTCAATATATCGAGAAAGGCGGAAGCCAATAAGGTTAATATCATGAGTGTTTTCTCCTATCTGTTGCTGTTAAAGGGCAGAAGGTATGTATTTCTTCCTTCCTCTGGGTTCAGCTCGAAGGAATTAAATATAGGAAAAAGACTCATCCTGCATTAGCATATATTGCTTTTCGTCTTGCTCATCACTTTAATTTTCAGGTACCACACAATTACAGATGGGTACAAAGCTTTAACTTGGATGCCACTTTTCTCAAGCATGCTGGCCTTCTTGATTCATCTGAGACCTCCTTCGTTCCCTATGAACGAAGAGAATGTGTAAGACGCTTCCGTGAGCGTGAGGCAGCTCTTGAGCGAGCCGGAGGCGCCGGTCCATCTACCGAGGTCCCTCCCGAGATTGATGACCTTCCCACTGGTGCTGATGCCGAGATGGAGGAGCGTGCTTACGAGGGAGAGCAACAAGACAAATATCTTGGAGGATATCAAGACACCTATGACCAAGACAGTTTTGCTAGTGGCCCCGAGAGTGGTTTTGTCGATGATTACTTCACCCGGGATGATTTCAGATCCTTCCAAACTGACTTGTTTGGAAAATTAGACACTCAGACGTCAGTTCTTCGCTCCATGTATTCCCGTCTCGAGTCTCTAGATACACGTGTCTCCTCTCTGGAGACACAGTGGGCTAGCTGGACCGAAATCCACCCTCATCCTCCACCTTCATCCGAGTATCAGGATCCTCAAGATCCTCCGGCATTTTAGTTCTTTCTTTTGACTTCTTTTTCTTTTATGTTTTATGTTTTATTTTTCTTTTTCTTTATTTGTTCTATTTTATGTTTGAGTGTTATGTCTTTGTTTGCAAGTACAATTTTAGGAGCATTTCATTTTTGGACTTGTTGCCGGCTTTTCGTATTGTCAGGAAAGTTTCCGTATTCCTTCTATTTAATTTCTTACTACGAGGACGTAGTAGGATTTAAGTGTGGGGGGGGGGGGGGGGTTTGGTTATTTTCTTGCATGTTGTGCATGACTTTATTGTTTTTAGTGTTTGATGTTTGCTTGTTTGTGTTTGTTTATTATTCCCTACATTTGATCATTGATTGTCTACTTGCTTATTCAATAGCTTAGTGTTGATATATATTGATGGTTGATATGTGAGCCCCGTATGTGGTATGTATAGGTGGAATATTAGATAGATTCGATTTGTGATTGGGCTAGGTTGTGTGGTTAAGATGACATGTGGGGCATGTTGCTTTTATTAGTCGTATACATAGTGGTCATGATTCGAATTATGAGTGACTACTCCTTATTGTTTATAGGTTCGGTTTCCCTTGGATAATAATAATTAAAAAAAACAAGAGTATCAACTCTTCAAAAAAAAATGCTAGAAGGGCGTTAATAAAAGGGGAATTGAACATATGAACGATAGGGAGATGTGAGATGAGTGTACATCGTGACCATATGTGTATTGATGAACTTAGTAACGGGCAACATTACATCTTAATTGAGTGACCGAATACAATTAGAATTGAACCTAGTCTAATTTTGGTTTGAAGATGTGAATGGTGGTTTGGCTTATATGTTGATCATTGGTATATGTTGATGCTTGATTGTTGGATTTTTCTTGAGGACAAACAAATGATTAAGTGTGAGGGAGTTGTTTAGTAGGTTTTTGTTATATTTTAGTGAGTTGTTTTGTCGTGTTTTGTATGTTTGTCTTTTGTTTCGTGTCGTTTTATTGATCGTTTTTACGCCGGGTTGTTGTTTTTGGTTTTGGATGAAGGAGGTGAAAAGGAGATGAAGATGGAGCTAGAATCGTATTGTATTCATCCCGTGGACGAAGCTGAGTGGAGCAGAAAAGATCGAGGAGTGCACAAGGAAAAAAGCCTAGATGATGAGGCCAAAGTTAGGACCCAGCGCCCGATGGGGTGCCTCTGCAGAATATTTCAGAAAGCAGGACCCAACGACCGCTGGCTGACAGTTCCAAACTTTAGTTTTTATTCGTTTTGGCGTTATTTTGAAGAAAAACGATTAGATAAGACTTGGTAAGACTTGAACAAAAATATTTAGAATAGTATTTTTACTTGCTTTTGAGTAGATAAGACTCGGTAATTCAAGAGATTGAAGGGTATTCAACTTTGCTTTGTGGATTTATAGTAAGTGCATCTTAATGGAGATTTCTATGGTTGGCTAATTACCTCTCTAGGGTTAGATTATCTTTATCTATGGTTTAATGCTTTGATTTGATTTTGAATGGTTGTTTGATTGGTGCTTTATGAGTTTTGTATGCTTGATCATCATATAGAACTCTAAGATATGGAATGGATTGTAATGAATTGTTCTATGTCTCATTTGTAATCAAACAACCAAACCTATTAATCGGATTCGGAAAATATGCAATTGTATTTTGAATTGATATTTCTCTTAAGTGTGATCTATACACGTAAGTGATAGTCACGAGTTAGCTTTAAAGAACACGTAGGTGATTACCTAATCAACTTAAAAGAATCTAGTTAGAGGCATGATTCGATTGAATAAGCATTGATCCTAGATTTAAGATAATCGTCACCCTAGATCTTTACTCTCTTGTTTACATCATTTACGTTTTCATTAATTTAGTTATAATTCTTATCTCAAACTGATTTAGAGTGTTCTAGACTTGTTTATTTGATTATAGTGCTATAATCATTGCCCTGCATAGTCTTCCACGAGATTCGATATTCGGGTCGACTCTTTGCGTATTACAACTTCTTAGTATACGTTTTTAGTCGAACAAGGTTATCATCTAATTAAATTTTATTTAATTTAATTATTAATGTATTTGTAAGTTTAATATATTAATTATAAGAAATGACTATTTGTAATATATTAAATAAATTGAATTGGATAAAAAAAATAGATACGGTTCTAAATAGACGGTTACGGTTCCGAACTGTCGGTTCACGGTTCCGAATTTTTGTAACTGTAACCGAACCGTCCTCTACACGGTTACAGTTCGGAACCGAACTATCGGGTACAGTTACGGTTCTTGAAACCGTCGGTTACGGTTTGGTTATGGTCCGATTCCGGCAGTTCCGGTTCCTTTGAACACCTCTATTCTAAATGATTCTTTTTCCACACGAAAATAAAATTATTTAATGAATTTGAAAAAAGGCAAAAAAAGAATGAAAGGAATGATGCAATTTTACAGAAGCAAGATATATTATTATTATGTTGTTTGTGTCGTAGTGTTGGTTGTTTTAATTTAATCATTTTATTAGAACTAGAATTATTTTTTTAATTATTTTAGTAAAATACTAGAACCAAAATGAAAGCGTAATTATATATCGTTCATTCTCAAATAATAGAATGATTATTAAATGTCTTTAATAATTATGTATAATCCTAATTTTCATATATCTAAACTTTAATTAATACAAGTTTTATATGAATTTATATTATTTATATATATATATATAATTAATATTTTAGAAAGATTAACCAAATATTTATTTGAATTTTTATCAAAATATTAAAATTTATTAATTTAAATTAACTAGAAAATATTAATAATATAATTAATTTGTTGTTTAAATGAATATTTAAAATAAAATTTGAAAACATTAATGATATCAACTAAAAATTATTTTCAATTTTTTTAGATAAAAATTAATGTTAAGGGTTGAGGTTTAATGAACCAACTAATGTTTGAAGAAAAATAGGGATGATATAAATGCAAGCATATTATTTTTTATTAATGAAAGTTTTATGTTCGAAATTAGATGTTACAAATTCAAAAAAAATTCTAGCGCAACTTTTAAATAATTATTATATTAATCAGCATTAATTTTATATCTATTTATAAATTAAAGTATAAATATTAATTTTGTTACCACTACAAAAAATGCTTTATATAGCAACGGAATAGTGACGGAAAAATTTTCCGTTTCTAAATTTTAACGAATCGACAATGGAATTGTTACGGAATTTTTGTAAAATTTTAGTAACGGAATTAATGACGGAATTATCCGTTATTAAAAATTTAGTAACAACATTTTTCGTTACAGTTCCGTTACTAAAATAGAAGAAACCATTCTAGAAACGAAAATTCCGTTACAATTTCGTTGTTATATATAGTAACGGAATACATTCCGTTGTTAAATTTTCTAGCAAACATCGATATTACTACGGATAAATCCGTTACTAAAACGTTTAGTAACGGAATTTCTTGTTTTAGTAACGGAAAAATTCCGTTGCTAAAATAATTTTTTTTTGTAGTGATACAGTGTATCGCGCACGGGGCAAAAATGTTAGTTTCTTAAAAATAAAAATAAAGGTGTTAATATAAGATATAATAGAAGCGAAAATGATCACTCGTTCGCGGCGGGCGGAGTTAATGCGCCCACCAACAAAATAAGTTCATAAATTTTTACTTTTTGACTAGAATATATTGATTAGAGTATAATTTAATTTTATTCAACACAAAATAATAAAAAAATAAAAACAAAAAAAATTATAATTATAATGAGTTGTACGCAATGTTCTAAAAGTCGCTAGTCGGGCGGTGGGGGAAGAGGGACTAGGAGGCTAGGCGGATGAATTATAATGCTTATTTTTTTTTTAATATTTTATAGTACAAATTATATAAATATACATTAATTATTTATAATTTAATTTTCTAAATCATAATAAAAAAGTTAAGTAACATAATAAGTTAAATAAAATATAATATCCATAATCTTGAAAATTAAAAACATAATTTATAATTTAATCTTTAATATCTTTATTGCAATAGTTTAAGGGAATTATATTAAATACTTCATCCGTTCCAATAAAGATGACATAATTTATATTTATTTGAATGTATTAAAATTATAAAAAGTGTCAAGCTTATTGAGACAGAGTTAGTAATCTATTATTAATTTGTACAAGAAAAATATCAAAGCCTTAAAATGTGAATATTATCTGACATGTATATCATGATCTTCATTCAATTAGTTAATATATAAAATTAATCCTGTTATAGTTACGTACTAATACCACTTAAATTAAAATTATTTAAAAAATTGCTGTCATTAAAATTGATAATTCGTTTTTTATATATAGATTATAGATATATAGATTATAGATATATAGATTAACACGTGCATATACTCTCTTCATCACTATCTCAATTATTTTTACGTGTACAAATTGATAATTGTTAATATACTCCCTCCGTTCCACCGGTAATGACCCATTTGTATTATTTTAATACACCTATCTACTTTACAAATGGGTCATTACTAGTGGGACGGAGGGAGTATTTGTTAGTGAATCGATCACGATATCTCAAACTTATAAACCCAATATAAGCAGATTGTTTATTTTTGTTCATTTTCACAAGAAACGACAGTTTCCAAGCTAAACTCGAAATTAAAACTTTTAATTAATCACCAAAATTTCTTCTATTGTGGCTTTAAACATTCACATCTCATTTACTTTTTTAATGGTTGGTGTGCGAAAATTAATAAAGAATATGTTAATTAAGTAAAATGCTGCAGAATTTGGCTTCTAATCTCAAAGTCAACTATTAGATATGGCCTTAACTGTATATCATATTTGTTGAAAAAAAATGATAAATGGAATTCTCAGTTGATTGATTTGATGGTCAAATATACTGCTGGCGTAGATACACCAATAACTGAGAATTAGTTTAATTATTACTCCCTTCTAATAATTATAATTACGTGTCCTTCTAGAATTATATGTTAATTATAACCTTTATTCATATTTCTCATAATAATGACTTATTAATGCAAAATACATTGATGGTGTATTCACCTTTTCGTATTAAGATAATATTTAGTAATTGTCATCTTGATAGTCTAATTTAGTTTTAATTATTACAACTCTCCTAATTCATCATGAAAGTGTATTGACTACTCTAAATGAATATTTGCGGAAGCTAAAGTAGAAGACACGAGATATTTTTGCGTAGGTTATATAAATCAATAACCTACACGGAAGCCTTTACGGCCAAAAAGAATAATCAAAACAAGTGTTGAGCTATTACAATGTTGAGCAAAACAATAACCACAATACTATTACTAAACTACCAAATGTATGTTCTTACGAGCTAAGAAACATACATAATTAAAACTACGAAATTAATCTGCAAAGAATGTCTATCTACTGAATGAATGACTCTAGTATTTATAGACAAACTACATGGGCTTGGATATACGAATATAGCAGCTGTTTGGCCCATGTCTCCACAATTCTCGCAGTTCAGTTGTTGTCCTCTGCATATCTGCCTGAAATTGTGGAACCAATTCAGTTGGTTGTTGACTCCTGGATTTGTGGAACAGAATTCCACTTAGCATGAAACTCTCAATTGCCTAGCACGACTTGGTCTTCGCTCCAGTCTTCGTGAGTCCTTTCAACGTTGCCGAGTCAGTCTTCTACGTGGTTGTTGAGCTGGGCGCTGAGTCAACATATAGTTGTTATGTTGAGCTGGAAGCTTAATCAACATTCCTGTGAAGAACACAAAAACACAAATGTTAGGTCAACATTTCAAATAACATCAAGATTCAAAACCTAACAAACTCCCTCTGTTTTTGTGCCTTCTTCACAAAACCCTTTACTTCACGAGAACTCCCCCTATGTTTATACCTGCAAAAACAGCTTCAACAATAACAACATAGATATATAGTAGCATAGAGATAGGCATAAAGCTTTCAACATTTCAAGCAGCAACTACGCATTTCAAGCAGCAAATACGCATTCATCACATTCAAAAAATATGGTTAGTGCTGCAAACAGTATCATCCATCATCCACCATCAAAAAAATAAACGAAGAAACAGAAACATAAATTGTTTTTGGTACTCCCCAACATCACACATGAAAATGTTTTTGACCATATCGGTCATCCTCACACCCTCTCATTCCTCGTTTCCAGCCTCAGCCTCTTCCTCATTTTCCTTTGTCTCCTCGTTGTCATCTGGATCTCCCCTTGCTGCTTGTGCTGCTTGTGTAGCTGCTACTTGTTCTCTCCCTTTTTGGGAAGACAGGCACGCTTGAAGTGTGGGAACGAGCGCAACAAGAGAGTTCAGAGCACCAATTAGCTGTTGGATAGCCTATGGTGGCAACTAAATTCCAGAGGTGACAGGAGGTGGTTGGTCAAGATTCTGCCATGGAAGATCAGCCACCTTGCCTTTGCTAAACAGGGAGTTGTGGATGGCATACTCAGGAACCGGAAGGGCTTCATGGCTCCTGGCGATCTCCGGAAAACCTTGATGCTCCATGACCCTGCAAATGAGAGACGGAAATGAGAGAGAACTGATTTGGGCTTTAAGGGAAAGGGCAGCCAACTAGTCAAAGATTATCTGTCCAAGGTTAAAGGGCTTATTGAGCCCAACAAGATACAGCAACACACCGTGCTGTTGCGTGACAACCGTAACATTGGACGATATGATCCAGTTGTAGGTTATGATTTTGTGGAGGACGGAGTAGAGGTGTGTCAGGCTGGACTACTTCATTGGTTGTACCCATCTTGACCCATCTTTGAGATTAAGGTGGACAACGACGAGTGATTTCTTTTAAGTCTAGGTATCCAGAAACTGAATTAGTCTTGGAATGTGAGCGGATACGGAAGAGAGAGAGGAGAGAGGCGGTTTTTCTAGGGTTTTGTGTGATGAGTGACAACTGGGTCAGTAAAAAGTAATGATGAGTAGCAGTCTGGCGACGGTTCAACTCAAAGGAAGGTACGTCGGTTCACTTTCTCCCTGACATATTCAAGAACATGCTACCCGACAGTTATAACCCACTATCAAGAGAGAAGAAGCGGTGTTTAAGGGAATGCGAGATTATGCGGTATAGTAAACACAAGTTGCGGATGTTGAAGGAACATTTTTAGAAGAAAACATTTAAAAAACAGTTTAACTTGCTCTGTTGTATCAACATCTCTGCAACATCAACCTGGTTTATACAACTAAAATATGTGCAGAACTACAAGAATCCAAGGGTTAGTTAGCGTAGAGTGCATCGTCGCAACGAACGCCGTGCCCCTAACCTTTCGCCCTCGAAAGCAGTCGCAGTTGCAATCCTTTGGTAAGGTAGCATCGTCGCAGCGAACGCCGTGCCCCCCAAACTACTTGGATTATTTTCCACACGGTTACATAAAACATATAAAGAAAAAATACTAGGCGTCATTACAAAGAACATGTTAGTTATGATGTTATACCAGCAAGTTAAACAACACAAGCTACACCCTTGGATATAAAATGCAATGATATGGATATGGGTGTAGCACAACACACATTTTAGTGGTAAAAACACAGACCAAGAGATTTTCGTAAGTACACGAACCTCTCATGATCCAAGGGTTTTGTGAAAATGTCAGCAACTTGGTTTTCTGTTTTCACATACTCAAGCTTGATCACCTATTGTTCCATTAAATCTCTAATGAAATGGTGTCTTATGTCAATATGCTTTGTTCTTGAGTGTTGAACATGATTTTTTGAAATGTTTATAGCACTCATGTTGTCACAGTACACAACCAGGTCATTGTTTTCAAGGCCATAGTCACTAAGCATTTGTTTGAGCCACAGCAGTTGTGTGCAACAGCTGCCTGCTGCAACATATCCGGACTCAGCAGTGGATAAGGAAACACAGTTTTACTTACGGCTATTCCATGACACAATGTTGTTACCTAGGTAAAAACAACCCCCACTCGTACTCTTCCTATCATCCACATCTCTAGCCCAATCAGAATCACTAAACCTTATCAAGCTCATATTCATGTTTTTAGAAAAGAAGATTCTTAAATCCAATGTTCCAGCAACATACCTGATGATTCTTTTAACAACTTTAATATGAGATACCTTGGGTTTGACTTGATACCTGGCACATACACATACACTAAACATCCGATCTGGATGAGTAGATGTTAGGTACAGTAGACTCCCTATCATTGATCTGTAGAGTGTTGGGTCAACATCCTCTCCAGCATCATCTTTAATCAACTTTTCTGTAGAACCCATGGGAGTTTTCATGTGCTTTGCTCCTTCAAGATTAAAACGTTTTATCATCTCTTTGGTATACTTGCTTTGAGAGAACACACACATGTAAAATGATAATTAGATGAAGTTGTGATATATTTGACTTCAACAGTTCCTTTAAATTTTCAATTAGATAACATTTTAACATTTTTGTCCACCCTTTCAATTTTGTGTTATAAGTATTACTCCATCTATCTCACTAAAGTTGACACACTTTCTTTATTGGGACGTCCCACTAAGCTTGACACATTCTAAAAATAGTACTCCCTCCATTCCGTTAGATTAGACACATTTTATATTCAATTGGGTGTAATATTTTAATCAAATGTGTCTAATCTAGCGGGACGGAGAGAGTAAAAGTTATCTCTTCAAAAAGTTGACCCTACCACCTTTATCACTCTTACACTACTTTATATACTCTTCTTAATAATCGTGTCGGAAAAAAATGTCAAGTTTAGTGGAAGAGTATTATTTATGTGTACATTACTATATAGAATATTAATATATTTATTAATTATATGTATTCCTTGTAAATGAGAATACACTTCTAGGTTTTCACCCCTACCCTACTGATTATCCCCGCCCTTGTTCAACCAATGGTAGAATACGACAATATTACAACACGTTATTAGTACCGGTCTCCAACCAATTGAGATTCAACACTTCATTTTACGCTCTACCTATCCTCTACTCGATCTCGATTATCTCAAGGTCACCACTGTAGCAGTGGCGGATAATCAATATGACATCACGCGATTAGGAGAAAATCTGAAAACTGGCGAGCTCTGAGTTGGAAAAGTCGGTGTTTTGTACGAACTATATTCAAAATCACCGTGCATTTTGGCTCTAGGAAATTTACGGGTACGGCACGCAGCGGGGAAGCGGCGGCCATGGATGCTTTCAGGAAGCAAGCCACTAAACTCAGAGAACAAGTCGCCAAGCAGCAGCAGCATTATCTGCTGTAGAAGCACAACAACAGAGGCTAACATTTCGGAGACTTGTAGCAATGGTTGAAGGGGAGAGGACATATCATGAAAGGGTCGCTACGATTCTTGGAAATATAGAAAATGAAGGATAACGTAAAGGCAGAGCAGGATAATTCCCATCTACCTACGTGAAGAAGCGCCAAAGAGTTGCCAAAAATTATACTGCAGCCGAAGTTTATTAATGAAAGAAAGAGACGGAGACATATTATTATTTCAATGAGGACAATTAAGCAGTAGGCGCCGCCGCACCCAGCTTTCTGATTCTCAGTGTCTTCGTGGCCAGCAGGGGCATAACCGGAGGCGATTGGTCCGGCTTTGCCTCTGTGGGGGCAGCGGAAGGCGATGGTGGGGATAAGTGTGAATCGTATTCCCAAATCTGTGCCCCGACTATTCGTTTCGATTCGAAATTACTCCTTGACTGCAAGTGATTGGTAATATTTCTCTAATTCTGGACTACAATCTCATACTCAAATGACTTGATTTCTCAATACTTTTGTTTGAGTTGCTGGGTCTATTTCATTGATTTGTTGTACGCTCCTGGGATTTTTGCACTTTCTCTCGACTTACTTGTTTGATTACTTCTATTAAATTTCTTTAAATTTTGGTCTGTTTCTTAACGAACAAATCCCCTTGGTACTACTACTCTACTACTGACTTTACTTGAGTTACATAAATTTATACATACATAACACAAAATAAATAACGGTTTATTTCTAAACCGTTATCTATGTACGTTTTTTTTTTCTTTTAATAACGGTTTTAGAGGAATAAAATTCGTATTTACCACTAGGCCAGATCAAGCTTTTTGTTAACATTCAAACATTAAATACTTATAACACTATTATTAACTTCCCCCAATTCTCTCCACCCTAATCTCATTTCTGAAAATCGGCAGCTACACCCACCTCTACATTCATTTCTGAAAACCGGCTGATTTTTCATCTCAATCGCGCTCCTACTAATCCTCACCGCCCTCACACTCTCCGTCGTCACCGAAACTTTTGTTGTCCCAAATTCAGCTGCTATCTAACCGCCGATTGCATCCCGTCATCCCGTCATCTACCTCCATGGCATGCGGCGTCTTCTAGCACCGCCTCTCAATCAAAATTGTAATAGACCTGAAGCCATTGTCTCAAGCCTCTTATGGTAATATGAACTCCTATCCTTTGGAGCTATGCATTATGGAGAATGGTTCATTGCAAATGGAGCTGCATTGAGCCAGTTCAAGACTCCTAGGTGCACTACCAACCCTTTCCTATATTGCAGAATATATATTTAATGTTGCTACCTGTTATTTCAGTTATCCTTCTAATTTTTCATCATAATTTTGTAGCTTGTTGTGCTTAATTCAGAACTTAGGTTTTGCATATGTCGACAATCATGATGGATGCAATTTTTTTGCTGAAGGTAGTTTGAAATTTCTGTCAAGATTTCGCATAAAGTCAGCACTTGGCAGATGATATATTACATTATAATTTTTCCAGGTAAATGTAATATTACATTAGTTTTTTCAAGAATTATGCTAAACTATTTTATACTTGTATTGAGGCTGTACTGCTAACTACTGGAGAGTTTCCCTGTGGTGAAATGTTGCTAATTTCTGCAATACTATGATTAGGATACTGAAGATTTATACAACATGATGAGAAAGGCAATTAGAGAAATCACAAATGTAATATGGTACTAACTTATATGGGAGAATCAGCATGAAGACAAAATTTGTCTAATGATCTGACTTTGTATTGTGATTTACTTTGAAATTTGGAACTGAATTCACCCCTTAAGTGCTTCTAATATTGCATCTTGAGCTAAGGTTTAATGATTTCTGTTATCAAGAATTTGTTTCCTGGACCTTTATTTGATGGCTGAAGGATGATTTTGGTTGAGAAGAGATAGTCATAACTATAAACTAGACATAGCTATGAAGCCTATGTTAATAACCAGTAAGCTAATTCATGGAAAATCATACTCTTTCCTTAGGCCACTTTGTTTAAATTATTGTACAGCTCTGTCTGTGTGTCTCTCTTTCTGCAACGCTTCTCTGTCACTCTCTATACTTCTTACAAGCTAGCTAGTGTTTTTGCAAGATCAACAAAACAAATGTATGTGAATCAGCTGCTTTGTACGTATTCTTCCATCTTTAATTAATTAATAGTTACAGCCTGCCAAATAGCTGGAACAACTTAGAGTGCAACAGAACCACTTTAAATCAAACTTCTTTTTTTTTTTTAAATTTCTTTTACATATATGTGTATATAGATTATAATAATGTATGTACATGTAGGGGTGTGAAAACAAGTTATATGGAGTAGATTGTAGTAATAGCTAAAAAGCTGCTGATTTTACTGCACATATGCATGCATATGCACCCCACCCAACTCATTTATTGCCTAAGATTTTCAAACATGTCTTTGCATCAATTTACAATCAATTTGGCCAACCATATTATTTTATCCACTTATGTTGAAATGAGACACCCCATATATATTATTAATTCATTAGTATATGAGAGGCCTGGAAGAATATGAGACGAGGGCGAAGAGAATCTCTGCTCCGCTACTTGTCTTGTGCTCCGTCCCACCGGAATATTGCAGCTAGCTGGATTTTCATTTATATATTCCAACGCTGGGATCGTTGCTTCCGTTCTTGATACTTGATATGAAACCGTTTGTTTCATAATCTAAGTGGGCCTGTGGCCTTGTACGAGACTATAAAAGTCATGTATAACACTAAATATTTTATCCACTTATTACACGTCTTCTCTTACCCCTGTCCTGTATCGACGACTAGGCCTACAAAATTTGCTTATTTCTCTGCAGTTTAAATATCAAAACATGCGTCGGCAAAGAAGGAGAGTCCTCTCGAGAAACCACTGGCAATAGCTAGCTAGGTGAGGAGACTATAATTTACTAATCCACGATCAGTTCATATTTTTAAAGTACAGTTTTCTTTGATTTTCAAATTTCAGTGAAAACTTAAACTGCACCTTTCTTTGATTTTATGTACATATATCCTTTAATTTTGTGTACGCATCATGTTTTATTAGCAAATTTATCATTTAATTTATTTATTAAGAAAGTTTATTATAATATAATGTGGAACATATAGTTTTATCATCGTTACTAACTTTATTTTAATTGTTTTAATATTGTTATCCATTTTTTTTCTTTGAAGCTCATTGACCATATTCTATGCAAATAACTCGAAGAATTTCAAGAAAATCTCAAATTGGGAGATTGTAAAGGTTTGTTACTTGTTTCTCTAACATTACTTCAATGTGTCGCAATAGGAATTTACATGATACTGAATACATGATGTTTAAATTTTGTCACAAGGAAGAACGAGTATTTACTGTTCCAAGAATGAGAACGTGTTGAATCTGGCATAGAGAATATGTTGTTGACACTTTTATGCATAATTAAGATCACGTATCTGCCCCTTTTGTTTTTATGGTTGATATTGTCTCTTTATCAAATTATATTATTGATCATTAGATGTTGGACTATCTTAGAGAACAATGTGGCTTTTGGATTACACCAATGATAAGTTATGATTATAGAATATTCTTTATTTGCCTAACTTAGTTTATATTTTAATTTCATAGGGTCCTATTCAACCTGATTTTGAGCAATGTGGTTTTTATGTGTTACGATTCATGAAGGAGATAGTCGACCGGTTGATAAAAGAAGACTCCATATCTTTCGGATCACAGGTAATAATACATATAATATTATGTGTGTATATATATATTTATATATATATTATCAACACTTACAATATTTAGATATTTTTGTCTTGTGTTGTTTACAGTTTAAGAAAAAAGAATACTCCATTGGTGAGGTCAATGAGGTTCGTGAGGAATGGGCTTCATGTGTAATTGATCATATGTTGGATTAACTTAGTTTTGGATTTAGTATATGATGCAACTCATGATGATATGTTATTTTATTTTGTAGTTAGTTTATGAATGATTAGACATGCTTGAATATTTAGAATTTGACTTTTAGATTTGTTGTATTGGATTGGATTAATCTTGTTATAATAGATGGACATGGTGCTTTTAATGTTAATTTGTAGTTTGATTGGTGACATTTATAATGTTTAATAATTGATGTTATTAATTTATTTTTGCAAATTAATACAGATTATTTGAAATGAGAAAATAGAAAAAATAAAAAATATTGCTAAATATTAACAGTGGAATAGATAACGCTTTCGTAATAAAAGTGTTAACTAGTCTATTCAAATAATAACAATTATAATATTTTTAATAATGATTAAAAACTGTAATGTATAAGTTAAAAACATAACGTATAATCAATTTTTCTTAACGGTTTGAAAACGTTATTAATATGTAGTATAGATTACGCTATTTTTGTATTTACATAACGCATATAATTGTCATGTAAATAATATATAGATAACGCTTTTTGAGTTTTGATAACGGTTAAAAACTGTTGTATATGTGAGTCTTTTTGCTCATACATAACGGTTCAGAAGCGTTATCTAAAATAGGTATTATAGATAACACACAAATTTAACACAGTTTTTATTGTACATACATAACGGTTAAAAAGCGTTATGTATGTGCGTTTTTGTAGTAGTTATAGCTGTAGAAGTATTGTATGGACATTGCTAAATTTTGATGGTATGATAATGTTAATGAAAACAATTAGTTGATCAAAGTGGAAGTCAGTACTTAGTGATGCATTTGACTGATGAAGCAACCATGAGGCTGGAGCCTACACTGCTATACATATGAGCTAGTTTATCACTTGAGAATTCACATAAGTTTTCTACTATGAGAATTGGTGTCACATTTTGATTAAATATATTTGATTAGCTGCACTTTCTGAAAAGGTGCATTGAAAATTTTGATTAAATGTAGAATTATCAGAAATTCTATATATATATATATATATATATATATTGTTTATGTCCACAGTTCTTAAGTTTACCATGCTCAAATATTTTGATATGTCAGTATAAATTACTTTAATCTTTAGTTTCTAACATGTACTCGTTCTTCGTTTTTGTTACTTGTATAACCATGACTTATACGATACTTCAGTTATGACGAGAACTATGTATCAACATTTTTGCTCAATTTGCAATGTTGCATCTATATGTAGTTGAATAATAATTATTGGTTTCGTATAAAATTCAAATCTCATTAGGCGAGGAAGCAATTCAAGTAGATTTTCTTATACAACTAAAATTATGTGTGTTGTATTAGTTTATATTTCGTTTTAAAAAAATATTTTGAACTAGAAATATGTAAAGTATTGTCTTGCCGAAAATAATTATACTTTTATATGATACATATCTGCTTGAACTATTATAATTGAATTCGAGTCCTAAAATATTGTTATCTTACTTGGACTAGTGTGCACCACGACAGTGAGTCATCTAAGCAGGTTGACCGATCAAGTGTCCGTGGAAGGTGGCCACCTTCCCGACACACAGAAATATAAATATGATTGATTACTCTAGAACTTAGACTGCGTAGTCAAATTTTAGAAATCACAAAAGAATTTAGTGTACATATGTTTCCTTCAGATAAAATCTCTATGTATCACTATGTTATGACAATGACAATTATGTGAGTATGAATGCGATTTCAGCATGTGTCTACTTAGTACTTTTGTACTCAGCCCTGCATGTATTTATAAATGTGCAAGTTCAGTTGTGATGAAAAAGGGGAGTGCTCAGCGATGATTTTTGTCGAACTCAATTAGTAGTAACTCTTGGGGGTTTACATGTTTTCATACATGTAAACTTAGAAATAGATCTAATTTCCGCTGCAAACACTCATTCAGTATTCAGTATTTCTAGACTTTATAATCAATGACTTGTGTATTTTTGTATCGGTTACTTAATACCGAACTTCGTGTATGAATCCTTATTTATCGAAGCTCTTATTATGTATTCATCTTCGCGTTAGTCTCCATTTCTTTTTCCGTTTCTATATTTCATCACTTAATCACGGTTTTCCCAACTTTACTATAATTAGTAAAGATGGGTCGTGACAAAATTATATAAATTCTCACTCTCTTTTCTTTAAATGTCTCCTTTTGATTAATATTTATTGAAATTATTTTTATAATATAATGAATCATTTTTTAATAAAAACAATTGATATACCCTATTTTTAATTTATCAATCATAAAAATTATTTTAAAATAATATTAAATGTTATAAATAATTATATACTTTATTTGGATGAAATCAACTCGTATTACTAAGAAGAAAACTAAACTATATCATATAAAATTGATATTAAAAGACTTGTTAAAATATAGAAATGAAATATGAAACGAGAAACACAAAAATGAGACTTTATTTCATTTGCTATTGACATATTTTACTTATTTTCAAAAAAGAAATAATTTTCTACTATATATTCATTATATATTTCACATTGCCAATACATTTTTTGGCACACTCTTTCCGGCCATCATTTTTTTATCCATTTTAATTTAACATGTGTTTTATGAAAATAATTTATCTTAAAGTGTGTTGTTATTGAATGGAATTTGAGTTCTATTGAATTTATTATTATATTTAATTGAATGTGCGTATAAATCTGATGGGTCCACTTATAAAATTCGTAGACAAACCAAGCAAACTATTAAATTTTCACATTAATTTGAGGTTATGTTCAACATAATTCATTTATATTAATTGTTTCATTGTTTTCCGGGGTGCTTGATGATGGAAAGAATTTGTATCTCATCTAAAAGTTTATACTTTGAACTTATATACGGAGAGGTGTATAATTAATTAATTTATATTATATTTTCTCTATTAATATAATTAGTATTTTGAACCGAAACATACTTTAATAATTTGTTTGATTTTAATAGAATCTTTAGTGTGTATATTATGGATATCATTTGATATATTGTTAATGAGTTATTTGTAATGAGTGAATTTGAAGCTTACTTAATATATTATTTTCAGTTAAGTTGAGTGTAGTGAGTGTGATTGATCCCCTTATCATACATGAAATGTTGCAAGTGTAAACCATTTACGTAGATGTTCTAATATAGTTCTCCATTTGATTCGACACGTGTGTTAATAAAATAATTTGACTTATGTTGTATTATGTATTGAGTAAAGTTTGAATGTCAATTAATTTATTGTATTTAATTGAATAGTATACATAAAGTGAAGGAGTCCACCCACAAAAAAATAAAAGATAAAGAAAATCAAATAACAAAATTTGTAAACGTATAAAAATTGAAAATTTGATAAAAAAATTAGTGGACGAAACGAACAAGACATAAAAAACTTTGTTAGAAGGAAAAAGTATTTCTTAATAATAAAACTTTGATCAAGTAACCGTTTTAGCAGTGCTTGTTTAAAGTTAAGTATTCATTTTTAATTTGTTTGTTAATTTTAAATCACAATCACTCGCACCAATATATTTATGGAGCCTATAACTTTGTATATTCATCATATTAATATTACATAATTCATGTCACGTTTATTATATTAGAATGTCTTAATAACGATTTAAAAAAAATACTTTATTTTAAAAGGTGAGTTAATTTTATTAGTCAATTACTTTACACAAAAAATCACTTTTATAGCGTGCGTGTTTCGGTCTAGTGGTAGTGAGATTAATGCTCAAAGCTTAGGTCTCGAGTTCGAGTTTTTTGTGACGTGGCTATGTAATTTAATATTAATATAATTAATTTTTTTAAAACAAAAATTATGTTTTTTAATATCCATAATTAAAAGCAGCGTACCATAAATAATGAAATTTGTAGGCATTATAGAAGTGTTGGAATATGCCGTGTTTAAAACTCGATTTATGATGCTTTGGCCATGGCTGTGGTTACTTATATATATATATATATATTGAGGGGGTGTTTGGTACCTATGTTTTGTCAAGATAGAAAAGGTATCCTTGCTTATTTTGTTGTTTGGTATGCTAGTTACAAAAGTGAGACAGCCCGCTATAATTTGTTGGCCCGTTCTAAAACACTGTATGGTCTTGAAATTGCAACCGCCCAAATGTTTGAGTTTATATTTCCCGGAGAAACAGTAAGATGTGTTAAGCAACATAATTCCAAAATTACCCTCATCATTGAACTCCTATCTCTCTCCCTTCTCTTCCATAATTCCCTCACCCATCCTCTCTCTCTCTTCTAACTCTGCGTGATCTCTCTCTCTTCTCTTCCATAATTCCCAAACTCATCCTCTCTCTCTTCGTAGTTTCCGCCATGGCCGCACCTCCTTCATTACACAGCAACCCACAGCAACCACTGCGTCCCTCCACCTCTAAGTCGTCGCCCCCATCCCTGCTGCCATCATCGCGGCCTCCTCCTTATTGCGCCTCAATCACTGTTTCGCTTCCTCCATATCTTAGTCGTCACCTCATATGGTCTTCTCGATTCGTCAGCATATCTGAAAATCCATGGTGCGTTGCTTTGATTCCTATTATCTTGGTTAGAACAATTTTTGGGTTTTGTTAATTTGGGTGAACTGGTTGATAGATTGGCTGAATTTGGGAAAATTGAAGTGAATTTGTGAAGCTGTGGATGTAATACCCCGATAATTAAAAACCCGAATAAAAGAAAAAAATTTATGAATAAACGAGGGATTCAAAATCCGTTCAAAGTTTAAAGACTCGAATTAAAGAATAGAACTCCTAATGTGAATTAAAAGTCATTTCAGAAATTTCTGAAATCGAGAAAGAAACTGAGAAAATTCGGTTTGACGTTTATCGTCATAATTTAAGTTCGAGAACTCGTATCGAAGCAGCGTCTGTTTTTCCATTCAATTATTTTACGATACGGAGATAAGGTGAAAAGTTAATAATTCCGACTTTCGGAAGAATGATGTAATTATCGAGAAATCACTATTCATCATTTTGAAAGAGACGAGATAATTTTATTATCTTTTAAAGTTAAGTCCGGAATGTTTTTCTAAGAGAGCCGTGATTTTCCGGAATGATTCCGAGAACATTATTTTATCGAGAAGTCGAGAACCCGGACTATTAGTACGTTATTATAACAGGTAACAAGAGCAAATAGGGGATTCATTCGAAATTAGATATTTTGTAAATTAGATATTTAGAAATTAGATATTTTGGAAATTAGATATTTTGTAAATTAGATATTTTAGAAATTAGATATTTTGGAAATTAGATATTTTGATATATCTAAGAGGCGAAATACGGGATTCATTCGAATGCCCGGATTTGAAGTTCGAGCCGAGATATGGACACAGCGCGATAATTTACATACACTTTTATCGCGATACGGACCATACGCGAAAATTTTATTTTCGATGTCAGTGAATAGTAGAACCGAGAACTCGAGAACTTGAGAAATCGAGAAATAAGCATTTTCTCGATTTACGTGCAACTCGATCGGGCCAAAACCCGACTTTAGTTCACGAGAGACGAAGATGTCTTAATGAGTAAGAAAGACGAGAGTGTTGATTTCCCGTTTCAACCGAGATAGATAAATAACAAAGAATCGGATCGAAAATATCTAAAAGACGTTTTGAACCCCGGATAATTAGATATTTTACGGGCAACTTTGTGGCCTATAAAAAGACCACAAAGTCACCCCCATTGTTCAGATTTCACGTGAGATAGGCAGAGGCAAGGTTGGCATGAGCAAGAAGAGAAAAGGAGGAGGAGCTTTGCTCCGATTTTCGTCCCGTTCGTCTCGTTCTTCCGATTTCTTCGAAATCTAATTCGATAGAAAGGTAGCCCTTGATCTTACCTATGTTTCTACGGTTTCATTTTCATATTTTGAGCACGATGAAAAAGTGAAATAGGGGCTGCCCTTTTCGATTTTTATCGGGTCGAACCCGAATCGAAAAATGTCGATAATTAGTATTTCTCGTATGAGTTAGATGAACGTGTGTTTTAAGTTTCGATAAAATCTAAGCATGTTAGGTTTTGAGAAGTTAATTTGAACTTGTCGTTTTATATGTTTTCGATTTTTCTCGGATGAATCGAATAGACGAGCATGTATGTAGGTTATAATTGAGTATGTTTTAAAAAGAAAATGAGTGCGGACGACAGTTTCTGCCGGATTTTCTTTTGTCATTTTAAGTACAGAATGAGTAGAATTTTTACATAATAAAATACTAGATCGAGCTAGGAGTAATCTCCAACTTGAATCACCCTGTTTCGTTGTGTTTTCGAATTGTTATGAATTTTTCAAAATGGTTGCGCAAACTGTCAATTCTAGCGAAAATCTGGAAATTAGCTAACTTTGAAAATTTGTGAAAAATAGAGTAAAATGATTTTATGTGTTTTGTCTTCGGATTATAAAATTCTACGATGTTATGGTCACTTTAAAGTTTGATTCGTTACAATTGGAAATATTTCCAATTTATTATGATTTTTCAAAGTCAATTGTGCAGTTTTCGACGTTTTAGTTCAAACGTGAAACAGAGGGTTGATTTCCGAATTTTTATGAATTTTTCTGCAATGATTTTGAAAATATTTCCTAAATGAAAGTTGTTCCTTTAAATGTTTTGAACTTATATCTCGAAATTTAGAATTTTTGAAATATTTTTGAACGTTCAAAATCGAGTTTAACTCGGACTGCGCAAGTGGAAATGTTTGAAAAGTGGAAATGTTGAAATGTTTGAAATGTTGATTTGTTGTTGTTGTTACGATTTGAGATTTAGTTGGGATAAGTTCGAGTGGAGGAACGGAGTCCTCACTCGAGAGAGAGTTGAATGGGGCAATGTTGATGTGTGTTAGTTGGTTTACTCGTTTTGATTAAACGAGGGATAAGTTGAATGAACGTAGAGGTCATGTCGATTTTTTGACCACGTTATGTTCAAAACCTTATAATTCCCTCCTTGTTAGTACTCTTTATAAGACGTACGTTATAACTAAATGAATTAGGGTTATTCCAGAATCATTTAAGCCGAGTTAAAAGAACCGAGAATAATTCTCAAATAACAAAGGATAATAATTCCTTACACTTAGCGAATATTAGATGCGCTCGAAAATATTATCTCACTCGAGGTTTATTTAAAGGGTACGACGAAAGGTCAGGACCGCAGTTCGAGAACGAAGCAGTCGTCAGTCCAGACGATCCAAGTAGGCTTTCTTTTACAAATCAAATCGTATGCGTTGTACCAAATTGCTATTTTCGCTTTAGAAATGCTTTAGAATTTAAAATGTTATGAAGTATTGCATTGTCGAAAATATTTATATTTTGGTATGATGCGTATCTGTTGAACAATTAATCGATTTCGGGCCTTTAAAGATTTATATCTTGAAGGTTAGTGTACACCAGAACTGTGAGTCATCTTAGCGGGTTGGCCGGTTCAGTGTTCGCGGAAAGTGGCCACTTTCCCGACACACAGAATTACAGATATGTTTGATTACTCCAGAACTTAGACTGGCCAGTCGAATTTTAAGATCACACAAGAATTTTTAGTGAACATAGGTTCTTTAGTGACAAAAATCTCTATGTTGCACTATGTTACGGCAATGACAATTATATATGTATGAATGCGATTTTGGCATGTGTCTACTGAGTACTTTTGTACTCAGCACTGCATGTATTTATAAATGTGCAGGTTGAGCTGTGATGTCAAGGAGGAGTGCTCAGCGATGGTTTTGTCGAACTCATAGAAGTAACTCTTGGGGGTTTACATGTCTTCATACATGTAGACTTAGAAAATGATCCAGTTTCCGCTGCAAACACTCTTTTCAGTATTTAGTATTTCTAGACGTTTTGTTTCGCGCACGAAATCTTATTCATTGAAGTACTTATCATGTATTCACCTTCGAGCTATTAACCATTATTCTTATTCATTTCTATATTCTATTTCCGAGTCACGGTTATACCCATCATTACTACAAGTTAGTGAAGGTGGGTCGTGACAGTGGATGCAATTCAATTTTATTTTTGAAAATGGATGAATTGTTGGATTTGATTACTGCAAATTTTAAAAAATTGAAGATTTTTTTTTAATTTTATATCGATAAATTGTGATATGAAGATTTATTGAAGACGGATGAATTGCGACCTCTAACGAAAAATCACCGGCATGGAAACTGCATCTCTCATTGCTGATGGAATTTTTGGAGTGTGAAGTGAAGGAGGCGAATTAATAAACAAATTGCAGTTGGAGAAATGATTGAACTTCTATAAAGACTATTTTTCCAGAAATAGTTGGCGTGGGGAGAGATGAAACAATTTGTTAGATTGGATGAAGATTGAAGTGGAGTGAAAGAAGTGAGAATTGCAGAAGAACACAATAATGGAAATGAGAGAGATTTGGAGGCCCAAAGTATGAGAAAGTGATTGTATAAGGATAAATATGTAATTTTGTAACTTATCTAAAGAATACAGTGATTTTATTTTTTATCTACCAAACAACAAAATATTTCTCTTGTTTATTTAACTTTTTATATCCTACTCTTCTATATCCTAACTTCACTATCAAACACACCCTGAATATAATATTTTTATAATCTATTACTGTATTAGTTAAATCACTTGACTTGTATTTTTCAGTTCAAAATATGCATTTTCCCGCCTAAATATGATGCATTGGAACCAGTGGCGGATGCAGGGGGGGGGGGGGGGGTAGGGTGGGCTGAAGCACCCCCCATCCAAAAAAAAATATTTTTTTTTTAGTTTTTCGATGATAAATTTTCGACATAGCACCCTTCGCCGTGGTACGAATAGCTCCCCTACCATCTCGATTCCTCAAAAATTAGTCGCGTTGAACGGCACGTAGAACCGTCAATCGCCTCATCAAGTTCTAATTAAATAATTATTTTAAATTAACAAATATTAATCAAAATGTAATTATTCAATTAATTAAAATTAATTAAAATATACCATTCAATTAAAAAAAGCCCACTTTTATTATCATATTCAACCTTAACATAAATAATTAAAGTCCAATAATTTAAATTGGTGAAATAGCACTGAATTAGAGGGGCTCATGTCAAATAGAGCTAATTAGAGGGACTCACTTGAAATAGTGCTAATTAGAGGGATGAAGTGAAATGAAACAAGCCCTTTGAAAATCCAAAATCTGAACGCAAATACAGCGCGTAAAGAGAAAATAGCTTCGCGGTTATTTTCTATTCCACTAACAACTGTTTGTCAATTTCGAATCTGGAGCTTTCTTTCTGCAATGTTGCAATGTGCTGAATTAAATTTGTTGGAGATGCAAAGAGGTGCTGCAATGTGCTGATTTGAATTTGTTGGAGAGGCAAACGGGTGAAAAAGAGGCATGTTATGCTTTTCTTATTATTTCCATTTTTCATTTACTTCATATTCATCTTGATCTTGAGAGAAAAGGAGTAATGTGTTGTTTTGTTTTTGTAGGTTTTCAAGCTTTCGATTGGAGCAGCGTGCAAGCTTTCATGGCCTGCTGAGAGGCTGTTCATCTTGGGTTATTTGATTTTATTTTAGTCCATAGTTAGTAATGACTCTGATTTGAGATTGAGACCAATATTTCACATAAATAGGACTAGCAATGATAAACATAGGATGTTGAGTCATAGTTTTCTGAGTGAGTAGTTAAAATTGTAGGAAATGGAATGGTGGAGAACTGGAGAAGGAATGTGTGAAGTGGGCGAGTGAGGGAATTAACATTAGATACCAAAGTAGGAACACAAGGGAATGATTCAAAGCTGGTGCACTCAAAGAAGGCTTGAAATATGACTATGTTAAAGACTTCCACCACGTTGCCATTTTTGATTCTGATTTCCAGCCCGGCTGCCCGATCCTGACTTCCTCCGACGTGCTGTCCCCTATCTCATTCACAACCCAGACCTTGCTCTAGTTCAAGCCCGTTGGAAGTTTGGTAAGCACAGACTCGTTTGTTACACTTACCAGCTAGAGTATCATTCATTTATGTGTTATGTTTGTTTTCATCGCAGTGTATAATGTGCAACATACCAAAAGTTTTATATAAATTTGATTCATTGGATTGGAGCACATATTTTATATCAATTTGAGTTGTTTTGCTATTTTTTTCAACTACTTTCTTATAACTTATGACTCATTTCATTAATTTACATAATAAATTATTAATTATTTGATCATAATGTCTATTTTTGTTTATATAGATAGAAATGGAGCAGTTTTTTAAAAGAAAACGTATGGGGGAAAATATTTCCTCTGCTTCTAAAGAAGTCATCGTCGAGCCAATGAAAAATTGACCCCCACAAGAAATTGAATTAGATTTAAATGATGTAATTGGTGATCCTGGGTTACGAAAACCAATTGAAGAATTTAATATTTCTATTCGAGATCAAGCAAGAAGGGCTTACTTCTCTATGGGGCCTTGCCAACCAATTGAGCACATGTATCCAAAAAAACCTTATGGTAATCAAGAGAGGAGTTTCCAAAGGACTTGGTATAAGAAATTTCCATGGCTTGAGTATAGTGTGTCGAAAGATGCTGCATTTTGTTTTTGGTGCTATCTTTTCAAGCAATCAACTAAAGGAGGTCGATTTGCAGAGGATGTCTTTACCAAGACAGGATATGGCAATTGGCAAAAGGCAATAGAGAAATTTAATCTTCACGTTGGGGCTGTGAACAGTTGTCATAATGATGCTAGAGTACAACTTGAAGCTTTTATAGATCAGAGACATAGTGTGACAAATTTATTCCGAACAAATGCCCGCGAGATAGATGCTGCTTATCGCATTCGTTTGACATCTTCACTAAATGTGACTCGATTCCTATTAAAGCAAGGATTGTCCTTTCGTGGATACGACGAGTCAACTACTTCTTCTAATCGAGGTAATTTCATTGAGTTACTTCTATGGCATTATCAAGATAATGAAGTTGCTTCTAAACTTTTGGGTCCAAATGCTCCTGCTAATAATCAAATGACTTCTCCACGTATTCAAAAGGATTTAGCACATTCATGTGCATCACAGATCACACTTGCCATAACTAATGATATTAGAGATAAAGTTTTTACTATTCTGGTTGATGAGGCTAGAAATGTTTCGCTGAAAGAGCAAATGGCAGTTGTTCTAAGATATGTGAATGATGAAGGATGCGTGATAGAGAGATTTCTTGGAATTGTGCATGTTGCGGACACTTGTTCACATTCTTTGAAAAGTGCAATTGATGCTTTATTTGCAAAACATGGTTTATCATTGTCCAAGTTGAGAGGTCAGGGATATGATGGAGCTTCAAACATGCGGGGTGAATTCAATGGATTGAAATCCTTAATATTGGATGAAAATCCATATGCTAATTACGTTCATTGTTTTTCTCACCAACTCCAGTTAATTATCATTGCTGTGGCTAAGAAAGTTACTGTTGTGAAAGACTTTTTTAGCTATGTCTCTATGATAGTAAATACAGTTGGAGCTTCTTGTAAAAGAAAAGATCAACTAAGAAAACTCGAGCATGAAAGATTGATTGAGAAACTCAATAATGCGGAAAAGAAGACTGGAAGAGGTCAAAATCAAGAGACCGGTTTGACAAGGCCTGGAGATACTCGTTGGGGCTCACATTTCTTTACATTGCTCCGTCTATGTTCTATGTGGCCATCGATTTTGGAAGTGTTGGAAAATGTGCGTGATGATGCCACTTCTTATGAAAACAAAAGTACCGCTGAAGGTTTGATTGGAAAAATGGATAGTTATGAGTTTGTGTTTATGTTACATTTGATGAAATACTTGTTAGGAATCACAAATGAGTTATCTCTTGCATTGCAACAAAAAGATCAGAATATTGTTCAAGCCATGTCGTTGATTCATAGTGTGAAATCTCAATTGCAAAGTTTTAGAGAAGATGGATGGGATATAATCTTTGAAGAAGTTGGTCAATTCTATGGTATGTACGATATTTCATTGATTGATATGGAAGCTACAATACCACGACCTGGTTATCGGAGGAATAGAGCAGAACTCATCACAAATTTTCATTATTATCGCGTGGAGATATTTTACCAGGTACTATTCCAAGTTCTCTATATTCTTATTATTTTTAAAAGAATTTCATTCTTCATTAATTTTATTATGGCTATGATTTTCAGGTTATTAACTTAACTATACAAGAGTTGAACAATCGTTTTTCTGAAGTTAGTACTGATTTGTTTGGATGCATAGCATGTCTTGATCCGAGAAATCTCTTCTCTCAATTCAATGTTCGCCAGCTGATGCGTTTGACTGAATTGTATCCTGATGACTTCTCACCAGATGATTGTTTATATCTTCCTTACCAACTCAACAATTTTGTTGCTAATGTAAGGCTTGATCCCCACTTCTCTACGATTAGCAATTTGGGAAGTCTTGCTCGGGCAATGGTTACAACTAGTAAGCATTTAGTGTTTCCAACAGTTTATCACATGATTGAATTAGCATTGGTGTTGCCCGTTGCAACTGCTTCTGTCGAAAGAGCATTTTCAGCCATGAAGACAGTGAAGAATGATTTGCGAAATCGAATGAGTGATGAATGGTTGAATGATTGTTTAGTTGTGTATATTGAGAAGGATATTTTTTCAACAATTGATAATAAGTCGATTTTGCAGTATTTTCAAACGATGGCTACACGTAAATATCAGTTGTCGCCACTTCCCTAGAGAAAAATAGTTATAATTTCTCTATGTTTTGATATTTGGGTGAATATTAATGTATTGAACTACTTCTAATGTGCAAAATATTTATATGTTTGTCTTTTTGGTTAATATTGTAACTTTTGTATCGTTGCTCTACATATTTTTATTATTTTATATGAATTAATATTTATAGTGGAGCACCCCCGGAGCAAAAATTCTGCGTCCGCCACTGATTGGAATTGAAGAGTTAGCTATAGCTATACACATATGCGCATTACTTTCAGAATTTTAATGCTTTTTCCAAAGAACCTGATATTGGCATTAAATCATTTATTCATTTCTAATAATTGAAATCATTATATTTACTAACACCTTTGGAAGTCTTTTTCTTTAAAATTGAAATATACAAATTTGTGTAACATATAAAAACTCTCATGCAATGACACAAAGTTTTAGACATCATTTACATGTTTCTTTGTGATTTATATTTTGGATGCATGATCATTGTGAGCAGTGCATAGAATATTACATTTTAAATTTTTGTTGATTTTTGTTGTTTTGTTGATTAATAATACACGTCTTGATTGGAGTTAACTATTTGACTAGGACAATTTAATTCTTTCAATTAGTGCATTGATAATTTTTATTTGTTTTGTACATTTTGCTTTCTTTTTTTATCTATTTTTATATTTGATAATTTACCATATCAAATGAGATACAATGTTCATCTTTTATATCTCACACTTCATATCTAATAAGCAAATTTTAATATATTATTTTATTTATTTATTTCCAATTTTTATTTAGGTTTGTACCCTCAATTCATCATGTAACCTATATTATAGTGTTATAATATACTATATAAGTTTGTCAATTTGTCTTATGTCACAATTTCTTTTTCTTCATCTTTTTATTCTTCTTAAGTTTATTTCCATTTCAAAATTTTGCACTAAATATTATTTAAATACAATATTATTTAATCTTATCATTTTTATTTTATTTAATTTGTAGGATGGTTGTTACTCTCTCTATATATAGGATTTAGATCATATAGAAAGTGGATTTTCACTAGGAAAATAGGAAACAATCTTGACTGTCCATAATTGAGTTCCTATAGCACACAATTAACTGCTTAATTTCAAATTTTAAATGAATAAAATATTGTGCAATTATGATTAGAAAGATATTTATGTATTGTACCATGATAGAGAAAATTATATATTCCTATTTTATCTCAATCTTCATCTCTCCTCACCTCACACATTCTCTCTCCTCTCTCCTTCCTCTTCTTCTGTGATGAAGATCAGAGGGCGACAGAGCAGCGGAGCCAGGAGGGGGCGGGAGCGGCAGCAGCAGCTTCACATCGTTCGCAAAAGATTATTGTAAAATTTATTGTTGCTGCATTCTTTACGTTGCACCACATATACATGTGGATTGCATTGTCATATACGTGTAAATTGCATTGTCATATACGTGTAAATTGCATTGTCATTCAATCATATCCAATTTATAATTACTGCAATGCATCAATAAATATAAGATAATGCATCAGACGTTTGATTGGAATGAAAATGGCGTAAATCGGTATTGCATGCGGTGAAATAGTTTCCGATTGCGTTTCTCAATAAAAATTTTCATAATTCGAAAATTAGGGTGATTTTTTCAAATATTTTTGGAAGATTACGCTATCCATAAATTTCTCCAACTATCAAAAATTAAGTGGTAGTACAATATATATATGTATAATGCAAATTGCGTAACTATACAGTGCAACACCACATATATATCTAATGCCAATTATGTGACTATACAATGCAACATAATAAACAAACGACAATTTTCTCTTTCTTTATTGTAGTTGCGTAATTTATGGCCTCCATATCAATTTAAATATCCACCAAAACCACCCAATAGGATAAGTACCGATTTTCCCTTGTTGCACTGTATTTTCACAATGCAACCAAAAATTCGAAAATTATGGAGATAACTAAATAATCAATTATAGCCATTAGATACATTCAAATAGACACCCCGATCAATTCTTATTTTCTACCATTTATAATAAATTTTACCTGAAACCACCCCTATATATATATATATAAATAAAAATGAACACGATTAAATATATTATTCTATAGTTTCAAATCATTAATTTATTTAAATAAAGGTGTCTAATTTAAGTTTTGTTAACACATAGAATTCTTCCACTATATATATTAAATTTTTAATGAATTAATATCCAAGACATGATGTGGTAAATGATTTTATTAATTTATAAGTATATTAAAAAATGAGATATTATTATCGTGCTATGCTATTGGTGTTTACAGTTGCAATTACGGTTTGAATAGAACCATTTTTAAAAATATGTACTTTTACATGAAATTGCAAGTTCAAATATAATTTATGAGTCATAAATTGGTTTTCTATAATACAAGATATAAAGTTGAATTAGGAACAAAAAAAATCCAATTAAAATAAATTTTAAGGAATCGACGGTTCGGAATAGCCAGTTCACGATTTCGAATATTTGAAACCGAAATTGAACTGTTTCCTACACGGTTATGATTCGAAATCAATCGTTAGGGACATTTATGATTTCCAAAATTACCGATTATTCAATTACGATTCGATTCCGACAATTACGATTGTTTTAAATACTTTTATGCTACGCACTGCAATGCGTGGGTAAATCTAAAAACTAAATCAAACTTTAGCGTGTGCATGTGTCCATATATTAATTCAAAATATGATCTAATTACTTGAATATATAATTGACATTATAATAAATTTCTCCTTCTGACTGGAAATACAAATTCCACGACGAAGACATGTCACAAATGTCAAAGAAATTATAAATGTAAGAGTTGAGAAAGAAATACGCACAAGCCATACATCATGCAAGAAACCACAAGATCAAACTAATCAATACACACTAATTATCATCCTTTAATACCTTTATTAAAGAGTGACTATATAAAATAATTGAATAAAAGATTATAAAAGATAAATAATAGTCATCAATATTAATATTCTGGTTATTTTTATATTTTTTATACTAAAATACTCATAAAATTAATTTTTATATTTTCTATAAATAATTAAATAGTATGAATTATATCATACATGATATTCGATATTCAATTTTATCAAATTGTACACACATATGAATAGTATGAATGTGTACATTCATATCTTTCCTATAATTAAATTTGAGTAGAAGAATATTTTGATAATTCACATTCAAAATAAATAAAAAGTAAATATTATTTATTTTTATAATATTATTTGACTATTTTATATAATTAAAACTTTATTAAATTGTCCCAAAATATCTCATTCACGCAAACTTTAAAATTTCTTATAGACTGAGATGACGAAGAAAAAAAAATATAATTTTGTTTTAACAATTACAGTGATTTGCGTTTAAAATACAGAAATATTTTCAAGTGGGACCAGCTTAATTGAAAAGAGGTTATTTAATTAATTAATTATATATATATATATATATATATTCATGCATATATGATTTTTTAATTTGACAAAGAAATATTATTATTTTTCTATCATGACGTTTTTTTCGATCAATTAGAAAATCAATGTTAATTTAATTTGCTATCAAAAACATTTTATTATAGGTTTCCATGTGTATAAAAATGAAGGGGAAATGATTTTAAAATACACCAATTATAGTCATTTAATTAATTTTAACACGAATTATTAAACATTTCTATAAATACACGAACTTTAGCACTTACTCAATTTTTGACATAACGTTGACTTTACACAAAAATCGAAACTGACATGGCACAACTTATCTGACGTGGATTTTTTGAATTATTTAAAATTCATGAACTTTTAACGTTATATTAATTTTAACATGAACTTTAGTACTTACTCAATTTTTGACATAAAGTTGATTTTACACAAAATCGGGACTTATGATGTAGATTTTATATCAAATATAAATATTTATAAAAAAACGAATATTCGAATCGAATCGAATAATTCGAATATCTACATCGAATCGAATATGAATCTAATTTTAATATAAAATATTTGATTTGATTCGATTCGTTTACAACCCTATGCGGCGACGCCGTAATCGCGCGGGGACGTGCTCGGGAAGTTGAGGCAGATGCTGGAACCGCAGAAGTGTAATACGGCGCCGTAAAATATTCGATTTGTATTTAATAATCGTGAATAAGATATATTCTTAAATGCTAAATAATTAATAATGATATGCTATCCAATCAATCAAGCAAACTCTAACAACGACCCACTGACGGTCTAAACAACAAGTTATGATAATCTGTGCAAAAAAAAAATATATTATTAAATAACGACATATTAAATTAAGGAGTAGAAATATAAAATACTTACATCAGTAGCTCCCCACCAAGGCACTGATGATGCCGCCTGATTCACATATGTCACGGGACCCGTCAAGTAGTCAGACATCGTAAATTTTTCAATCACGTTACGTAGTTCAGGTGGATTCCGCACACTTTGAACGTTAATGTACTTGAAGTGGCGGTAAGTGTTCAGTAAGTTCACCTGCATACACATTAATATAATTAGAAATTATAAGTTAGAAAATAATATAACATGTGAATTAATTATAAAATCAGCTTACAAAAAAATCAGAGGTCACCAGGATGGCGTTTCTCGCTGAAACACCTACAGACACGCCCTCCCGAGCATTCAACCTACGCCTCAGATAGAAGAGATAAAGATCCAAATACTACATGAAACACATTTCAAATAAAATTAGTAGTAATTAACTGATGGTTGTGTTTTCTTTAAATAACAATTAATCTTACATACCTCGGCCTCTACATGCATAAACATGTTCTGTATGTTGTAGAATTGAAGAGTCTCCATAACGTATCCAATCTCAGGAATCCGTGCTTGTGCGTTCGATCCTTGTGCAAGAAAATTGAGATATCTCAATTGAAGATCTTGAGGAATGGGAGGTAACTCATCGAATCTACGCTCTGTAGTGTACGGACTCTGTAAAACTGCTGCCTCCACACGAGTACGAGCAGGTCTTGTAGGCATCTGATCATAATGCTGACCCGGATCATAAAGCTGAGGCGGATCTACCACTGAAAGAGGATTGATCTGTATAGGAAATATCTCCTCAACGTCACTATCCGACCTCTCGGTGCGCTCGAAAGCCGATGATCGCGGCATATCAAAATGGTCACCGTACGCTGAAGAATGTCCGATCTCGTGCACCGAATGACGGGCTCCAGAATATGAACTGTGCTCTGGTTCTCTCGGAGGGGATGACACCGGTGGAGCTCTAGGAGGAGATGGAGCTCTCGGAGGATATGGATCTCTCGGTGACGATGGATCTCTCGGTGGAGATGGAACTAGAGCAGGAGATGGCCTACGATGTGGAGAATAGGCCGGACTATGTCATTGATCCTGAGCATCGAAATGAGTCTTTGAACTCGTCAAACCACTTCTTCAGAATCGGCAATAACTTCTTGTGTGATTTCTCAACCGCTCTTTCTGCCACTGACTCTACAATCCGCTCCATCTGATCAGGGGTAATCGTGTACGATCCGTGACCGCCTCTATTCCCGCCAGAGCTACTACTAGAAGAGGAAGAGATGGCAGCCTAACCCGTTTTCCATCGTCTCGGCGCCTATGAGTTGACGAAGAAGGCCCGCTCGGATCTGGATGATAATGTGGTGATGGGATCTCCCTCTGTGCACGTGTCACCGGTGGGTCAACGTGAACTCCCTCTGCATTGTTTGTCTGATGTGCGCGTCGTGGCGGCTGAACCCCCTGTCTCAATGCATTATACGGCGCTGCCCATAAGATATTCGGGACCTCCCGCCGATCCATACTCAACAGTGACTGATAATACCATGATAACCGCTCATCAACGCTGACAGTCATCTCAGTCACCTTACTCTGCAATCATAAAGAAATTAGAATATTAATTTTAATTCGTTTATTTGATATTAAATTATTTCATATTCATAAATATTTAAATTTGCCTCTTCCATATGAAACATACGGTGTATGACGTTAATAGGAATTTTGGAAATGAACCTCCAACGACAACATCTGGGCTGAATCTCCACATCACGCAATCGCCCAAATATCTGGCTCATCCATGGAAATACCTCGAGCATCCAGACGTACAGTGCCCATGACGGCCCATACAGATTGTACTTCACATTATTCCAGTTTATGTTGTTTAAATAATGTCGCATCCAAAGAAAGAATATAGCCCCCCACGGGAATAGGCTAAACGCGGCTAGATCGTCTGCTAGTAACCACATCCACGAGTCGATCCTGACTGTCGCTTCAGCCCCACGCAAAAATAAGGCAACAAAGAGCACGTGGGCCGCCTTAAGGTATAAATCACCATCAGGATCTTCAACCGAGAGGTTCGTGAAAGTCTTTAGTACGACTCCTCCTGTCGCGGAAGATCTGCCACAAAACACATTATAAAGCTCGATCTGCCATAAGTCATATGTAGGGCGTGTGTCGAAATCTGAATGGGCAAAGCGAAGACCGCTAATCAAGCAGTATTCCTCTACACCGAAACGGTATCGACCCCCGTTTACAACGAAGAATAAACCTTCGTCATCATCCTCGTCAGGCTCCACCATTCGCGCCACCAAATACGAAAGCGCGCCGGAACACTTCTGTCCCGGTCTTCAATCAACAAAATGACTGAAACATCCGTCCATAAACCGCTGCAATAGAGGCTCACCTCCTACATGCCTTAATGTCTTGAAAATTGTTTCTAATATCGATTCCTTATAGTACGTGCTCGCTACTATGGATGAGTCCACAAGCTCAGGTCTCAAATACGGGATCTATTATTTATTATTCATAAAATTAAATCAATCTATTACACTATTTAACAATTTAAATTAAATAATTAAATAATGATGAAATAAATAAAATTTAATAAACAACTACTCAATTAATCATTACTTAATCAAATCTACACTTACAAAATTGGTTTGATATTGTTTTATTGTGAACAAAAATTGTAGCACCTATAATTATAAATAGAAATATTATATATTAAATGTTATAATTTTTTTTGATAAACCCGGACGCAATTTTATAAAATCCGGATGTCACCTACTAAAACCCGGACAATTTCAGTCGGGCACACGAACCGTCCGGGTTTTTGATTTTTCACCTTATTTTTACACTTTTTACATAATTATCATATAACTTTTATAATTTATATTTTATTATGTTTTTCACCATATAAGTTATTATAATTATGCCCAATTTTATTCTTTTAATTTTTGCACACATCTAATTTGTTAAAGTTTATAATTTTGCACACATCAATCTATTACACTATTTAACAATTTAAATTAAATAATGATGAAATAAACAACTACTCAATTAATCATCACTTAATCAAATCTACACTTACAAAATTGGTTTGATATTGTTTTATTGTTTACAAAAATTGTAGCACCTATAATTATAAATATAAATATTATATATTAAATGTTATAATTTTTTTTGATAAACCCGAACGCAATTTTATAAAACCCGGACGTCACCTATTAAAACCCGGACAGTTTCGGTCGGACACACGAACCGTCCGGGTTTTTGATTTTTCACCTTATTTTTACACTTTTTAGATAATTATCATATAACTTTTATAATTTTTATATTTTATTATGTTTTTCACCATATAAGTTATTATAATTATGCCCAATTTTCTTCTTTAAATTTTTGCACACATCTAATTTGTTAAAGCTTATAATTTTGCACACATCTAATTTGTTCAAGCTTATAATTTATGCTTAGATACTTTATATATGTTTTTCAATTTACACTTAGATACTTTATTTTTATTTTTTTATAAAATAACCCTCCTATATTTATTTAACAACATGCATGACAATATTCCAACATATTGTGATATAGTAATAAGGAAGAAGTCGGAAATTATAATTATTTTTCATATGTTATTTAATAAATGAAATTAATTAAATTACTAGAAAGGAAATTCAAAAATCTGGTCGCCAAAAAATAAAACCCGGACGTTCTTAACATAAACCCGGACGGTTTTATTCCCCCACACAAACCCTCCGGGTTTTTATTTTCTTCAATATATTTTATTTTATTTTTACAAAATAACTATATTATATTTATTTAACAACATGAGTAATCAAATGAAGACTAAACATATATTAACATGATAATCAACACTAAACATGTATTTAACATCATTTAATCATAATCACATATAAATCACAATAAATACCTCTATTTATCAAATATAAATCATAATTAACATTTTTAAAAAAATACCTCTCGTGCCATTATTTTCCACGTGACGTAAACAAAAAAAGTCGTTGCTCTCCCGCTTCTCCGGCCTAAATAATTAAATCAAACTCAAGTTTTAAAACAAAAAATATGAAATTAATGTTTTTTACAATTATAATTAACAATTTTGCAAACCTCGTTGAATTTGAATAATTTTTTCGAAAAACTTCTCTCTCGAACTTAATAACCCGGCGAACAAAATTTGGAGACACAATGAACTGAAAAAATTAGGTCAACATGGATTTAAAAAAATCAAACTACTAGAATTGATGAAATAAATTTTAATTACCTGGAGAATGAAAAAAATCAAACTACTGTAATGTAAAACCCGGCGTGCTTGATAAGTGTTATATTTGCAAAACCCTCTCTCTCTCTATTTGCAAAACCCGGCTATATGAATTATTCACAAAACCCTCTCTCTCTCTCTTTTAAATACTCACATTCTCTCTCTTTTCCTTCTAAAACTTAGTGCATGTTTGACTTATTTTACTTTATTTTATTCTTCAAACAGTCACATGGGCCGACACCTTGCAGCGGCTGATGCGGAGGACTTCACCAGAGCTGATGCGGTGGACCACAGAGCTGACACACAGGTAATTATGTTCATTTGACCTATACATATATGTATCACCCGTGTTAGGTTGTTAGTTTTTAAAGGTTAATTTTATAATTTTGAATATATTTCACATAATTTTTACAATATGGATATTTTTCTTGTACATATGATATATTAGGGTATTTTACATAATTTACCCTACTTAAAATACGTCATTTTAAGACTACCAGCGCTTTTGAATTTTGACTTAGTTATTGAAGCTAAAATATGAGGCCCAATTTGAGTCCATAATGAAATTATCGAAATGGGTGAGGTTTATTTTAATAATTAAATTTATTATATTAATTAATATTTTTGAAATATAATTTTTTTATAATATAATAAATCATAATTAAAAATTATTTAACAAATATTTTTAAAATCATATAAAATAACCAGAATATTAAAATTAAATTAAAACAAATAAAATTAACATTTAAAAAGAAATTAAATTTTAGTTATATAAAAATGAAACATTCAATATGATTTAGTTGGTATTGACATGTTCGTAATTTTAAAAATGTGAAAGAAATATACATAAATTACCCGTGTTCTTTGAGAGAGAAGCACCTAGGAAGATGCCAATTGTATGAAATAATAATTAGATTACGTAATTTAAGGGGGGTGTATTGGTTTGGGATTTTGTAGGATTTTAAAAGACTTTTTTGTTGTAAAAAAATCCGTTGGTATTCAATCAGGATTTTATGTCATTTAAAAACAATCCACTGGTATTGAATCAGGATTTTTAAGATTTTTTAAAGAGTCCAGTGAAATCCATCGGTATTCATTCAAGACTTTTTACAATTTAAAAAGAATCCACTGGTATTCAAAAATAGAAGGATTTTACGGGATTGTTGTGTTACACAGATTTTGATGGACTTTTTAGTAGTATTTATAATTACTAACAATCCGGTCAAAACCCATGAGATTTTACTGGATTCTTGAACTATAAATATAACCCTATTCACGCCTACATACTGCCTTATTCACTGTTTCATATTACATTAATTATATTTTTCTCTTCTTTGATCTTCTCTTCCAATTGAAGTTGGAGTTCGTCTAGCGCCCACCGCCGACGGTAATACGTTTTTAAACTAATAAATTATCGACTTTAACGTTTTGTTTTTGCAAAGCACAAAAAGAAACAAAAGAAAAGCGTAAAAAATAATTCAATTTGTTTGCTTCTTCTCTCTTCCCAGTCTCTCATCTACCACTTCGCTCCCTCCTTCGCAGTTCGGCTGGTACGCAATAACGCAGATTAGATGAAATTTCAATAATCTGATTATTATTTTATTTCTTTTGCAAAATTACTGCGTTGTTGAATCTTGAGAGTTGAGACTGCATTCTTCACCTTCAAAATTTATTAATTGATCTTATATAACACAATTTATATTTATTTTCAACTAATTACATATTGCATACGGATATAATATTTATTAAATAAAACATATATTCCGTATATATTATCTTCAGTTTGCAAAATAAAACCCTAATAAAAAAATTTATATACAATTATATATATTAATAACACTATCGAGTAGAAAAGATAATGATATTATGAATTGTATGCAAATATACTGAGAAACATAAACTAAAATAATCATTTTAATAAATAATAATATTTAAAATAAAAGATAAAAAAATTATCAATTTAAAGCATATGAATAGATGATCAATTTTATTATGTGCTCGTGTAAACGAGTATTTTTATCTTATATTTTTAAATATATTTTCTTTAATAAATGTGAATATTTTTACTCATGAACTCACATGGTATTAGAAAAACACAAATTTGTTGATTATGTATGTGCAATGTCTATTTTCATTTCTTAGATGTTACATTGAATTTCATTGTTTTGTAATTGCGTTAGTTGTTTGTTCTTTGTCCCTTGTTGCATAACTTTATCTGATGTTTGTTTTCGATCAAATAATTTAGGGTGACGTCATTTACCTTGTTAATGGTTTCATCCATATCTTTTTATGTATATATAAAAATCAATCACACTCATGTATTATTTTTTTTAGTAATTCAAATGGGAGATTCACAAGAAAATAATAAAGGAAAGAGAAAAGAAATGATATTATGGAGAATTATTATTATTTATTATTATTATTATTATTATCATTTTGTGTTCGACTCTTTATAAATTCGAATGTATGAAAGAAAAAAAATCATGAACTGTCGTATGTCATAAATCATGAAATTCTGCAAAGTTTATAAAATCTTACAGAATCCATTAAAATCCTGATTAAAAAGTCTTTACAGAATCCTGCAAACCACAAAATCCTATATAATCCATTAAAATTCTGATTAAAAAGTCTTTACAAAATCCTGCAAAATCTTAAAAGTCATAAAAATCCTAAAAAGTCTTTAAAATCTGCAGGACTTTTTTCAGCTTAAAAAGTCTTTTAAAATCCCAAACCAATACACCCCCTTAAGTTTCCTAACATCTTACCAGAGACTTTCAACAAACATAACAATTAATTAAAATCCTGCACATTCAGTTTCTTAAGTGTCATCTAATACTATTTTACATCAACAATTTATCAGTTTTATACATTAAATAAAATACAAAATGATATATTTGTACAATATGATATGAACGTGCAGGAAAAAAACACCTAAACCAAAAATAACAAAATACAGATATTACAAGGTCTTATTCATAATCACACACAAGTACATGCTGGCATGGCAATCCATTCTCACTCAATATCAAATTTCTTAGTCACCCTTTTTCCACTTTGAGTGCAGCGGTGGAATGTTCTGTTCGTTTTTAAAGAAATTATGTGGATCAACAATGGTTTTCACCCCAACAAGCCTTTCAAAATTGTTCTTGAAATATTTGAATCCCCAAACACCAGCTTGTGTGTAGCTCGTCTTTCCACGAACGTTATTGACTCCGAGGTCGAGATCTCTGTAGTTAAGGTATGAAGCCCTTGGAGATTTGGAGACATAAGGAGTCAAGTAATCGTAAAGCCTCCTCGACCAGCTTATGTAGTTGTCTGAATTGCTAGCATTTTGTTCTTCCCAAAAGACTAGATGAGCAAGCATGTAGATGTTACCAGCCCTATGCGGAAAAGGAATGGAAGATTCTGAAATTTCAGCCATTCTTCCACCGTAGGGGATCATGACAATGAACCCCGCCCTTGCCTCTGGTTCATAAAACCGTTGCCATAGGCCTTGTAAACCGTCTCGAGAAATCGGATTTTGCACGTAGTTTGATTTTGTTTTGGAGTATGCTGCTTGGGGCTGAGTTCTGTTAAGCATGACATGTAGTGGTGTTTGGATTGGGTAACCGGCGATGGTGAGGAAGGCTTTGATCCAGGTGGTCTCGATGCAGTTTTCTCTGACAAGGCCTAACTCGGGGAAACTTTCTTGCATCAGCTGTAGTAATCTGTCGACGCCACCTAGGAAAAAGGCAAAGAAAGTAGCATGAATTGTGGGATTATTCCCTTGTTGGCTGTATATTCTGATCCCGATGAATAAATCTTTGTCGATGTTGGGAGTGATGTATTGCCATTTGTGGATTAGTTCTGTTGCGTTCTGTTCCAGTGTTCTGTCTACTGTGAAAATAGTGACCTTTTCTGGAACATCTACCAGTGATACCTGTTAAGTAACATAGTATTTCCCGTCAGATTATGATATCTTAATTACCTCGTATTATACAAAAAAGACATACCTTCCATGCAAGAATGACACCAAAGCTGGCAGCACCACCACCTCTGATCGCCCAAAACAGATCTTCTCCCATTGATTCTCTATCAAGAATTCTGCCATTAACGTCTACTATTCTTGCATCGATTACATGATCCGCAGCTAGGCCATATTTTCTGAGCATTACGCCATAGCCTCCTCCACTGAAGTGGCCACCAACACCAATTGTTAGGCAGCCGCCGGCCGGAAATCCAAGAATCGGGCTTTTTTCCGCGATTCTGTAATACAGAGAGCCGGTGGTGGCGCCAGCTCCAACCCACGCAGTTTTCTCCTCCACGTCAACTGTAATTTCACTAAGATTGATCAAATCAATGATTAGAAATGGGACTTGTGATGCATAAGAAAGTCCTTCAAAGTCATGGCCTCCACTTCGAGTCCTAATTTCAAGGCCACTATGTTTAGCACAGTGTATGATTGGCGGGACTTGAGATTCGTGTTCCGGGACTATGATCACTTGCGGTTTTCGTATAGATTCCGAAGCGAATCTCAAGTTCCAGATGGAATATTTCAAGAGGGAGGTGTAAGATGAATTGGTTTTAGTGTAAACAATGTTGGACATCGAGGAGGAGTTGTCAAATTTTCGAGAAAGGCATTCTAGAAAATCTTCGTGATCATGGGCAGAAGCTGCCGATGACCATGCGAAGACTAGACTAAGAATTATAGTAAGAGAAGTGGTTGTTTGAGTGTTCATGCTTTTAGATATGATGAGATTGTATTATTTGTTTTCTTTCATTTTATAGATGGAACATGGCAAAATATTGCTTCAAGCTTCATGTAAATTTACATTATAAGTTTGAATCATGAACCAAGTTTGAAATCGTATGCTTCTCTACTAAGAAATGATAAGGTCAAATTTAATATCCATTTTCTATTATATGAAAAAATCACAAGGTTGTATAGAGACATACATATACTTTCTTCACAAATATAATAATATGACTGCTCTATGGGACACAATTTAACGTATACACAGTTGATGTGACAACGCTATATCAATATACGAGTCGCTATAATTTCACTTTTTATTATATTTATTATTTTGTATTGAATAATATACCTTAATCAATAAACTTTAGAAAAGTATAAATTAATAAAAAAATAATTATAAATTTAATATTTGTCTATGAAATATGCGAGTGAGGCTACATTATTCACAGACGTATTAATCTGGTGGGCTAGATGAGTGGGCATTTTGGTATATAATAAATAGATAAAGCATAAAGTATATCATCAATACAAAAGTTCCAATAAAATAATTTGATCAGTTCTTCATATTCAATTTATTAGAATTTGAATATTATATATTTGAAAGTAGTTTCGATTGAGAAGAAAAGATCAAATAATTATCCTTCAGCAGCAATCTTGGTTCCAGTTTAAATCATTAATTCGTAAATTATTTAATTCAATAAATTTACTGTAACGTTGTGATTATTTCTAATATATGCTTAAAAGTCGTTTACTTTGAATTATTAATTTATTAATGAATAGTATACATGAGAGGAAAATCAAATTAAAAATTATTATTATATGAATCTTATTTATCATATATTAAATTAAACGATCCGTTAATACCAAACTAAATACGAATAGTCTAAATGTATAACGATTGACTATTTTATTAGAAAACTAGAAAAGTGACTTCCTTTACTTAACGCATACTTAATCACAAAAATACTAAGATTTCTCAAAACTTTAAAACAAATTAAAACATTAAACAAATTAACGAAACAAGTCAAGCAAATAAAATTCAATGGTCGATGTCCCAATCAGTTGTCATCCATATTTGACTTAAGATGTTTAATCAACCGAACTTAGACTTATCTATATTCAATTCTCGTTAATTTTCATTGTATATTCTACAAATATAACCTTTCGAAGAAATTAAACTAAAATATACTCCATAAAATTAAAAGATGTATTATTATGTTGTTCATAACAATTAATCTTATTAGTATTTGACAGTGTTGCATTCAAACATTAACTCGTGAGATTATGTGACTACTATGTATAGTATGGCAAACTAATTAAACAAATTATCAATCATCACCACAAATTTATTAAGGCAAGAGAATAGAAAAAAAGAAGAAGAAGAAGAGAAGTTTATGCTAGCGAATGATATGGATCAGTGAAGTGGTGTGTTAAGATTTCAAAATTCAAAGCTAAAATCTATAGAAAAAGATATAAGAAGAAAAAGAAGGGGTACTAGAAGAGAGAATTTATTATAGATGGTATAGAAAACCATAAATGAGGTTACACTAGTCTCTCTTATTTATAGATCATAGAAAGCTTGCTGCATAGATCCTTCAACTAAGTTCTAGATACATCAAGATTACTAAGCTAACAAACTAATAACAACTCCAACAAACTCAAACGGCTATATGGTTGTATTAACCGTATTTATTCTCTAATAATTCCCTAATATGGTGGAATACTCTGTTCGTTTCTGAAGAAGTTGTGAGGATCAACTTTGGTCTTCACCCCTACAAGCCTATCAAAATTGTTGTTGAAATATTTCTTTCCCCAAACACTTGCTTGTGCGTAAGTCGTCTTCCCCACAACATTGTTCACTCCAAGATCCAGATCTCTGTAGTTGATATAAGCAGCCCTGGGATTGCTGGAAACATAAGGAGTCAAGTATTCTTGCAGCCTCCTACTCCAGCTTAAGTACTTGTCCGAATTCTGAGCTTCACTCTCTCCCCAGAAGATGTCATGAGCAAACGAGTACAAGAACCCAGCTCTGTGTGGGAAAGGAATGGCTGATTCCGAGATCTCCGCCATTCTTCCGCCGTATGGCACGATCGACAGCAACCCACCGAACTCTGCAACCGGTTCGAAGAAATATCTCCACACGCCTTCCAATCCGGATTCAGGAATGGGTTTCTGCACATAATTCATTTTCGATTTCAATGATCCGAGACTTGGCTGAGTTCTGTTGAGCATAAGTTGCAGCGGTGTCTCTATAGGTAAACCCATGATGAAGAACACCGATCTGATCCAGCTCGTCTCAATGCAGTCTTCTCTCACTAAACCAAGCTCCGGGAAACTTTCTTGCATCAACGCCATCAATCTATCGACACCCCCAAGAAACAGCGAATAGAAAGACGGGCTCACCGTCGTGTTCGTCCTCGTCACCGTGACTCCGATGTACAAATCTCTGTCGACCTTCGGGGCAACAGACTGCCAGCGGTGAAAGATTTGAGTTGCATTCTGTTCAAGAGTCTTACCGACTCTGAAAACAGTGACTGTTTCCGGAACATCGACTAGTTGCACCTTCCATGCAACGATCACGCCGAAGCTGGCGCCACCACCGCCTCTGATGGCCCAGAACAGATCTTCACCCATTGATTTTCTGTTTAGGATTCTGCCGTCGGCGTTGACGATTCTAGCGTCGATGATGTTATCCGCAGCCAAGCCGTATTTCCTCATTAAAGTGCCGAAGCCTCCTCCGCTGAAGTGGCCGCCAACGCCAATGGTGAGGCATGCGCCGCCGGCGAATCCGAGGAGCGGGCTTTTCTCGGCGATTCTGTAGTATAAAGCGCCAATGGTGGCACCCCCTCCGACCCATGCAGTTTTTTGAGCAACGTCAACGGTGATTTCACTGAGATTGATTAAGTCGATGATGACGAAAGGGAGTGGCGATACAGAGGATAGTCCCTCGAAGTCGTGGCCGCCACTTCGAGTTCTGATTTCGAGTTTGGTTATCTTGGCGCAGCGGATGATAGGTGGGATTTGGGATTCGTGTTGTGGAGTGATAATGGCTTGAGGTTTAGGGGTAGTTTGTGTTGTGAATCTCTTGTTTAAGATGGAGAATTGCAAGATAGAAATGAAGGAGGAGTTGGTTGGGGTGTAAACAAGGTTGGAGATTGAGGAGTAGTTGTGGAATTGTTGGGAGAGACATTGAAGAAAATCATGGTGGCCATTGTGAGAAGCTGCTGATGAGTAAGAGAAGAAGATGATGACAAGAGTTAAAGTGAGAGAAGAAATCATTTGAGTATTCATGATAGATTTCATGGGTTTGTTGGGATCGAGTTGTTTTCTTCATTTTATAAGGATTCGAAAAGTATATATGGCATGCACCACAGCTTGATTAATTTAGATGACTGAAATATGTTGAAATATTGTTTATTTGCTTATTGTTTTGGTCAAAGGACCCAGTCAACATATACAAAGATTGTCGGACCAAACTCTTTGATCCCTACTGTACATATTTCTTTAATGTTCTCTCAATCTCACTTTAATTGTTTCGTTTAATTATAATAATACATTAATTTAAATGTCATATGAGATATATAATATGAGACAATTGAAATGTGACATAAGGAGATGTGACATAAGGAGAGGGAGTAATATTATGAATTTTAATCATATATAAACACAAAGAGACGTACCAAAATCAAAATTCTCTATGAACAATATTTGCTCAAACGGTCAGTGCACGACTGAAACTCAGGCATTATATCCATAAATCAAATATGGATTACATTCTTTTTTAATGAAGACATTATATAATGCATGATTCAACTAATGGATGCAGCAGTATATGTTTGACTACTCTACAATCTATTATTCCGACGCAAGAGTAATATATCTGTATAAATTATTTGACTCAAGAAAATTAATAGTAACATGGACTAACCTTCAAGTGAGATTAAGGAAAAATAATACTTAACCCTTTGAATAGTAATTAAGAATGGTCACAACCATTACTTTAATTTGCAGAAATTAATATATCTGCATAAAAATAAATATTCCATGCGTTACAATATCGAATTTTACCTCGATACGAGTTTTAATAAAATGCTTTCGTTTTGTGTATTGTGTGTAGTATGTTAACTTTGTGAACCATTTAAGTAATTGCGTCACAGAGCACTCGAACCCAAGAATTTAGCGCCGGACATTAACTCACTACCACTAGACCAACACACGCACGTCAGTCACCATACATAATTTGTTTCAAGACACGTCTCTCACTAGTACCACCTCTGGGAAACTTTCTTGCATCAATCCTATTAATCCATACACATCACACAGAAATAGCGAATAGTCTATAAATATTAAGCAGTAACCGTCGCCTTCACCCGATTTATATACTGATGAAAGGATTGTTTGGAGTTACACAAAGCAAAATGCATGTTGTTTCCAGAACTAGTGTCAAATCTGAATATGGAACCAGAGCTTCAAACTTTTTGATTAAATGTCTCGCTCATCTTAATTCTGTAAATTGCAGACCTTTTCTTTCTCCTCTTCTTCATCATCACGTACGACGTCTCTGTCATCCTCCTTGTGAAGATCACCAACAGTGCAAATTATTGAAGATTTCTCATAATTCACACTATCCGTTTGTTGGTCCCGAAACGAGTTTAACTGAGTGTATGGGGGGGGAATACACCAGTCAGTTTTTGGCAAATTAAAACTTTTGTGCTCCTGAACTGAAGGGAGGAACTTCAGTGTAGAGATGTACTTTCAGTTAGGAATCCTTCAGTCTACACTTAGTGTTTGACTGATGGACTAATAACTTAAGTGTGCGGAATGTGGTGGCTTTAAATCTTACTCGTTTGTTTTCAGAAAACTTAATGTTATCTTTCTCTTTTCACTTAATCAATATTCAGTTGATGATATATAATAAATAAGGAATACTGAATATAAATGAGAGAGAGAGAGAGACAGAGGTTTGGTTTGCGTGGTTCGGAGATAAAAGCTCCTACGTCCACGAGTCTCGATGTTAGTCGAGGTTTTCCAACTTAATGAAGAAATAACAATCTTACAGTGATCAACCGTGTAGGCAGATTTTACAGTTAAACTGATCACTATAGCTTAGAACTAAATCTAATGCTATGATTGTTCTTCGGTTACAAAATATTGCTAAGAACACTAAGAAATGAGAACTGAGAGCTTAGAGTGTTCTGGACTGAGAGCTTGAAAGTTTGAGAGCGATGATAGCAATGTCGAGTTTGAAAGCTGGGTAACCGGTGGTTGAAGCGTTTGAAGCATCGGGGTATTTATAGTGCTCTCTCAAGGATATAGCCGTTGTGAGATAGAGCTTTGAATTTGAATTCTTCCCGTTGGAGTCTTTGTCCTTTTTGCCATTTTAGGTGTCTGCAGAAAGATCTTGTTCACCTAACCGAGATTTTTGCCATAAAAGGAAATGCCTACGAGCTAGGCTGTCACTCAGTAGAGAACTTCAGTATGTAGCTTCAGTGCAGACTTCAGGGTGGGACTTCAGTACTGATCTTCAGTATAGAACTTCAGGAAGGATCTTCAGTATAGACTTCAGTACTGATCTTCAGTTTGGCAAGGACTTGGCTTCTAACTTCAACTTCAAAACTTCAGGTTGACCTTCAGTGGGGAAGGTCCTTCAGTTTTGGGATTCTTGAATCTTCAGTGATAAGGTCCTTCAGTGTACCTGAAAAACAGAACTCCCTAACAAGTGAGTTCTTAAAACACTAAGATTCAGTATTGGTCTTATAACATCTTTTCAGGGGAGGTATTGGAATCTGAATCAAAACACTTAAAATATTTCCCAACACTGTTCTAACGTCCATATGCGAACGAGATCATCTATTGCTCAGCGGTGTTGCATTTCTTATTATATTAATAAGATCGTGACATGTGGCATGACTAGGGTTCAAGATTTACGGTATATATATAGGAAAAGATATATTTTATATCTTGCACCATTAATTATATCACGTGTCACCATCTTATTGATGTAATAGTAAATATAACACGAATAGAGAATAAAAGATCCGAATTGATGTAATAGTAAATATAACACGAATAGAGAATAAAAGATCCGAATTGGTCCATACGTGACCTTGCAAATTGCAATCACAGAAATATCCTCACATGCATAAAAATAATTAACAATTAACATGCCCCAATAGAACTAAATTGTCGTGACCTCATAATATTAACTTATCTCACTATATGGAGTTACTGAAAGTAGAAAAATTGTTACGTTTAAAAAATAAAGTATTCCATCTTTTTAAAGCCCAAAGTATTTTTTTTTTTAATATTTATATCTATTTAAATATTACTCTTTTTGTCTCACTTCATTAATTTCATTTTTGACCAAGTATGTGAGAATTTTTTAGTCAAAACGGGACTAATGAAGTGGAATATAAGGATATTATATTTGAATTTAATTTGATTTGATTTTTTATATTTGAATTTTATATATTTGATTCTATATAAATCAACGTGAATAAATGAATTTTATATATGAATTATATATATTTTATTCTCTTCGTCACACGCCATAAATGAACGTAAATAAAAGATTCTGTATTTTTTAATTTGATTTTTTATATTTTTATTTAATTTTAGGATTTTATTATCACATTCAAATACTACTATAATTTATAATTATATTGTACTATCTATGTCCTAGTAAGTTTGATGTAATTTATTATTTAATACACTCATTTGAATATAAAACTGTGTCATACTTATTGGGACGAAGTAAGTATTATTTAATGTTTGAAGGAGAAGTATTATTTAAATAGTTATACTTAATTTGATCAAAATTGATGTGAAAATTGGACTATTTTAAAAGGTAATACTTAATTTGATCAAAATTGGGTACACTTACGTATTTTTTTCTACTCCCTCCGTCCCGCTAAAAGTGGTCATGTTTTCTTTTTGGGTCGTCCCACTAAAAGTGGCCACTTTCCTAAAAAGAAAAAGTTTTTACCTTTAAAATACATCACTCTTACTTTATTCACACACAATACCTTAGTTTCTTATTTTTCGTGCCGACTCCCTTGTGGCGGGACGGAGGGAGTATTAAATATAAAGAATATAAATATAAGATCCATTTTTTAACTTTTATTTATGATCCTACCCTTAATAGTTTATCCCATGAAACGGAGTCTATACTTTATATATAAGGTTGTAAGTTATGTCGTTGCAAATCTATGTCCAATACATCTTTTTAGATTGGGCCTTAACTTATAAGATAAAAACCATTGTAGTATAAAATAAAAATATTGAAATTAAAATAGTTCTGCTTGGAATTGTAAAAATGTACCGGACCGGGCCTGGATCCCGATGTAAATGGGATTTGGACTGAATTGGGCTGAAAAAAAATGGACCCCAAAAATCTCACCAAGAAAAACTTCATATCAATCTAAGGTTATGCCAAAAACTCATTCGCCACTCCTAACCTAAGATTATATTTTAAAAACAACCGAAGGAAGGGAATTATGAATGTATGATGTAAGGGAGTAAAAACACGTAAAAGCAGTTTAAAATATATAGTTGTTTTTTCAATATCTTTAGTGGATCTTTTAGTGGGATTCGAACAATTTAACTAGTTTAAACAACATTTCCATCCCCAAACAAAATAATTTAGCTAGCCGTTCATGAACTCTCGATTGTTCTAACATAGAATAGAGTAGAAGAGTGAAGAGAATCATTTATAACAGTTATCTTATAGCGTGCGTGTGTTGGTCTAGTGTTAGTGAGTTCAATGTTCGAGACAATAGGTGTCGGATTCGAGTCCTTCGTAACGCTGCTATGTAATTGATACAGGAAAATGGAGATTTAGGAGGTAATACAAGTAAACACTCAAATTAACTCACA
>JAPKLX010000659.1:0-64368 GCA_026898415.1 Leonotis leonurus | reverse complement strand
CCATCAGAATTGACGTACTGGCCCCACACACCAACACTTTCTTTCCCAGCCTGCTTTGTCCTCACTGACAGGCTGACCCAGGACACTTCCCAGTAGGTCACCCATCATAGTATTGCTCCAAGCCAAGCACGCTTAACCTTGGAGTTTCTACTAAGGAGTCACCTAAAAAGATGATGCACCATGTTGGTATGAGTAGTACTAATCAATTCATTTAACCTCTCGTCAACAATGGTAGTGCAGGCCCTTTTCGACTGAGGCAGGCCGCACTCCCATAAGTTCTCTCGGGTACGATACACGGAGGACCCCCCCTCCGGGAGGTGCTGGAGTCCACTTCCCAACAGAAATGACTTGAGCTGCTTGAGTTCTGTTCAGCTATCATGGCTTTGCGCTTGTATTTATGCTTTCGATCTCTTTTGGCTCTTAGCTCTTCTCTTTGACTTCTGGACAGATCAGGACAATCTGTTTTGAAGTGACCTGTTCTGCCACATTCAAAGCAGGTGTAGTCTGTAGAGCTAGAAGTCTTTGTTGTTTTAGCAGTCTGCTTCTTAGACTCATTCTTGTTATCAGATCGATCATTGTCATACTTCTTGTTGAAGTTTCTCTTGTTATTTTTGTAGAAGCGTCTGAATTTCTTCGATCTGGTCTCCATCTTGTCCATTCGTTTGGCAATCATCGCGAACTCTTTTAAGAGTTTGTCATAGCCTTTCTCTTCATCTGGATTAGCAGGTTCAGAAGGATCATCTAGTTTGCTCTTCGCTTTGAAGGCTACCTCTTTGTCCTTCATCGAGCTGCTTTCTGCCTTTTTGGACAGAGGGTCTGTTCCTTGAATTCTTTGGATGTCACACTCATGACCTTCGAGATGATCAAATAAGGCTTCAGTGGACAGATCATTGAAGTCTGCTCTTAGAGGTTGCATTGCTGCATAGATCTCCCAGCTTGGTGAAAGAGCTCTAAGAACTTTCATGTTCTTCTCCCTTTGAGTATATTTGTTCTTTTTGAACGCAGATATCTCAAGGAGAATTCCAGTGAATCTCATCTTCATCTGTTCTATTGTCTCGCCAGGTTTCATTTTGAATTCGTCATATTTATTACAGGCTAAAGACAGCTTGTTCTCGATCATAACTTCAGATCCTAGGGCTAGGTCTCTTAAGGCTTCCCACATCTCTTTGGCAGTATCCAAATCTTGGATTTTGGCCAGATGTATGCCTTTGACCGTGCTGGAGATGATTCCTTTGGCAAAATCATCAAGATTTGCTTCTCTCCTTTCTTCAGAGGTATATTTTCTGGGATCCTTTAGTACGGTTTCTTTAACCGCTCCTGTCTCAGTGATACGAGTAGTTTCTTCTGTAATCGCCAATAGCCCTTCCTCAATTACTTTCCACATTAAGCAATGATGGGCTTTAAGGCACATTTTGATCCTGAAGCTCCATTCTCTATATCCTTGAATTGAGAATTCTTCGCAAGCCCTGATAACAGATGACTCCATAATAGATAGTATGCTAGTGAATGAAAAAGGTTTTTCTAGATCTATTCAAGTAGACCACGTAGGTTTTAACCTTGTGAAACAAAACAATGGTCAGTTTGAACCACTGCTCTGATACCACTTGTTGGTCCCGAAAGAGCAAGGTTTGGTGTATGGGGGGGGGGGAATACACCAAATACTAACTTTTCAGTTTTACTTGACAATTTATAAGAGAGTTCAAGCTATTCTATATAAGAAATTGCTCGGCAGTGACTAAACAGATCGATATGCAGATCGATAACAGATTTAGTCCAAACAGATTACTCTCTCAGTGAAAACACTTAGTTGATAATAAGAGTGATCTTATTACTTTCTGAGTGTAGAGTGAGTGCGGAATAATGGTGGTTCAGTGATTGCTCTTGTTTAGAAAACCTTAAGTATTAACCTGATTATTTAAGGAGATTGATTAAGATGCAGATGGATGATAGTGCAGAGAGTTAGAATAATAAACAACATAGAATTAAATAAGCAGAATTAAAAAGCACACGGTTGTTTAACGTGGTTCGGGAAATCCCTACGTCCACGATCTGGTCAAAACTAGACCAGATTATCCACTACTAGGATACTCTGCTTCTTTATACTCGTGGAGAACGAGTCACAAGTATCAATCACAACTAGAATGATACTTATGTACGAATGAAGGGTCGTGTCCCTTTACAACAGATTACCTCTACGTTACCACTAGAAAACTACTAGCTAGCAGGGTGATCTCCTTTCTCTCGATAAGACAGACTTGAATCGAGGTGGTTGGTGTGATGTTGAATCACAGCGTGTTGAAGCTCGAAGTCTGGAATGCAGATTGCTTGGAAGAATAATATCAGTATAGCTCTCTTGTGTGTTCTCTCTTTTTCCAGATTTTTGTCTTCAACTATATAGACATTGAATTTGAAATTCTAGCCGTTGTTGATTGACGTGAGATAGATGGTATATTGTCAATCAATGGTTTCCATCATATCTGTTCTTGCCATATAGGAAAGGTTGACTCAATCTTTGCTTTATGGAAAGCAGATTGCTAACGGTCTCTTTCCTTATATATGTTACCCGAAGATCTTCTTTCCAAACCCAGTTGGATGGACTTTGATCTTTGACATGGCAAGTGAATTTGATGTGTAGGATGATGTCAGCTGATGGATTGATGACTCAATCGTTCTGGTTCATTGCTGTAGGCATCGATCTGGTCATCGATCTGGTCGCCGTCTGTTACAGCAGATCGATTCTTCTTAGGTATAAACCTTGACTTTCATCCTATTCTAGTTTGAGATTGACTTCTATAGGAACATCTCCTTTACATTTTAAGTCATCTCCTAATCTGTTCCATAACACAAATCACTTTATCTATAGTGATCTGTTTTTACACGAGAACAGATTATGCTCTAAACTAGCTAAGTGTGTTTCGAGATACCATCATTAACACTAAAACCTCAGGGTTCCCAACAGTATTAGATATCCATGAGAATCTGAAAATATACAGTTGAGAAGTAACTAAATAACTCACAGTTCAGGTAGGACTAGTTTTACCCAAAGGTTCAAACCAAAAATCAACAACAAATTAGGACATGTAGCATACAAGCTTAAGGATTTCAGAAATCAGACAAGGAGTAATCTAGAAGTTAGATTTCAGATGCAGAAAACAATCAAATGGATAATTAAGGAACTCAGGAATCAGAACAGTAAGGAAAATATATGACTAGGAACCTGTTTAATACTCAGCTAAAGAACATTTGGACACTTAGTATATATGTATACATCTAAACCATAAGGATATATAGTAAAATATGCAGAATCAGAATTTAACATGTTTGAGAGTGTAAGTTTTAGATTAAGAGATCTAATTTGAACATAACACTTCAGAAATTAGAATTTGAAGAAACACTGCAACAGATAACATTCAACAAATCCTAATGAATTATAGATTTCAGTTTCATCAAAGTTAAGCCACCAAACAAATAGGAAGGAAGTGTATGTCTAAGAGGAATGGACACACTTATCTTTAAAAATCTAGGACTCAACTGACACCCAACTGCAACCAAACAAACTGAATCTCATTCAAAGCTATCTATCTCAAATATAGAGCCAAGCCCTACTCTCAGGAATTTAGAAACAGAAATGAAACATGCAGGAATACCGTTTTGTGAGATTGACAAACAAAATTTAACCAACCACTGAGGAGTTCCACTATGAACTACGAAATTAAGAAATTACCTTAAGAAACAGAGCTGCAAACCCAACAATGAATCAGGGAATCCTCACCATAACTATATTACTCCCTCAGCTAGAATCAAATATAAAAATGAAAGGTTATTAATCAAGGAGAAACCAAACAGAGCAATTCAGGAATTAGAGACTCTTGACTGAACTAGAGCTTCTTCCCTTTTACCCAACTCGAAATTGAAAAGGAGAAATCAGATTTCGAATGTTGCAGTTAGATTAAAATACAAGAAATTTCAGATTTGAAATCCTTAAATTGAAAACCATAAGTTGAAAGAAATGAACGCATGCAGAAGCAACAGATTATAAAAATTTAAAATTTAGACTAAAAATCTGAAATTAACTAAATAAGAAAGGGAGGAAATTATACCTGGAGGTCGACGGCGACCGGAGAAGGAGAAAACCCAGAGGAAGCAGAAGAAATCGAGAGTGTAGAGAACCTGAAAGTAAGAAACATAAGTTAGTAAAACTAGGGTTCAAACCATAATCAAAGAAAAATAGGAAGGATAAATTACAGAAATTGAAAGCTGAATTAGAAGAATAGAATGGAGGGAGAATCTTATCTTATTGATGAAGAAGAGCTCCGGTGAGCTTCCTAACCGGGAGCAGCCGCGATCGAGAGAAGCTGGAGAGGAAAGAGAGAGAACAATGGGTTGTGTCTTAGGGTAGAGTGAATTAGGGTAAAGTGTTATTGGACCGGGTCACGGGCCGGGTCGGACAGAAGTTGGGCTAGAACTTAAATTGTTTCTGGGCCTAAAGGGAATAGAGCTAAATGGGCCAAAAGATGTTAATTGTTGTGCTAAGACAAATTAAGGCTATGGGCTAATTGATAATTTGGTTTGGATTGAGAATTGAGTCGAAAATATTAATTGATAATGGGCCACAATTAATTAAATATGTTAGGCTAGTTTAATTGGAACATGAAATTCAAAAGTGAAATCTATGGGCTATATTAGGGGATGATTAAGTAAATGCCAAAGCTCAACATTTATTTCATGGAAATTATATTAAGCTATGAGATTTAAAAGGGATTTAAATTAATCTCAATAATTAGTTGTCTCTTAAATTGATTAATTAATCAATTAAAAGCCTTGGAGGAAAAGTATTCTAAATTGAAGAATATGTATTAATTTGATTAATCATATCAAATTATTATATAAAGGGATGATCATTAATTGAGAAATTATAATTATAATTCCAAAGGAATTATTTAAGTATGTCTAAGAAAATACATTTTTTTTTAAACGAGTAGAACTAAGATACGAGATTAGTTCTCAAATTAATATTATCTCATTCCCACTTAAAGATAATTAAGAGAAGAACTTATACTCAACGCCGAGTATCTTATTACGAGATTTATTTAAGGTTACTACGGAAGTGGAAGTTCGAAGACCGGGAAAGGTTAATCTTCAAAGACAAGGAAAATACAACGAGGTAGGCTTTCTTATACAAAATAAAATGAGTGTGCCTATTAGTATTGATGTTATTTCTATTCAAAAATCTTTGAACAGAAGGTGAAATTTTCAAGTATTGTCTGCCATAAAATGTTTATGTTTTGTATGATACCTATCTGCTTAAATTATAATCGAATTCGGGTTCCAGTGGGTAAGCAACCCCGCTCGAACTAGTGTACACAAGGTGACTGTGAGTCGACGAGTGTTGACCGGTCAAGTGTCCGTGGAGGGTGGCCACCTTCCCGGTACACACAAGTTACAGATATGGTAGATTACTAAAGAACTTAGACTGATCAGTCGAATTTTAAGTTTCACAAAAGAATTTAGTGAACGTAGGTGCTTTAAAGACAAAACCCCTACGTTTTCACTCAACATGGCATGACATATATATATTGTAAGTATGCGTTTTCGGCATGTGTCTACTGAGTACTTTTGTACTCAGCCCTGCATATATTTCTAAATGTGCAGGCTGAGCTATGATGGGAGGAGGTGCTATACAAGGCTTTGTCAATCTCTTTTGCTATTACGAACTCTTGGGGGTTTACATGTCCTCATACATGTAAACTTTATGTTTGATCCTATTCCGCTGTAAACGTCGAAGTTTCCTATTATGAATATGTACTAAACCACTGTTGAACCCGTTAACATATATATTGTTATCCGAAATTTAAATCCTATGTATGAATCATCTATATTACGGAAGTATCTTTCAATTCTACCACCAGTTATCCACCCCTTTTCTATTCCCACTTCTTTAATCCCTCCTTTAGTCACGTTTTCCCCGACTTCGCTATCCTTAGCGAAGGGCGGTCGTGACACTTTCAAACTGGAATCCTGCACAACAGAGGTCTTGGCCAAAGTATCAATAGAATCAATAAATGCACAATCTTTAATGGAACTAACAGAGGTCATAGCCTTTTGTTTATGCACAGAAAATGAAACTAACTCTCCTAACACTGACATCTTAATATTACCATTCTTAACATCAATCAAAGTGTTAGTAGTCGCCATAAAAGGTCTACCTAGCAACAAAGTATGATCACGCTCATTCTCTCTGTCCGTCCAATGTATTGCAGGGGGTAGGGAGCGCTCGCAACACCCACGCTCTGTTGGGGAAAAATTCATGGGGGTAGTGATCACTAGGGGGTAGTGACCGCTAACCCCTTATTCTGCCTAAGAGACCTAGTGATCACTAGGGGGGTAGTGATCACTACCCCTAGAAATGTCTTCAGTCTTTCTTTTTCACGCATTTTCGTCTTGTTTCTCTTTTCGAGTCTTGCTACTCCGTTTTTGTCGATCATAACCTACAATGCAACATATAGAAGACCAAAGCATCAATTCGAACAACAATAATCAACATTATGAATCTAAAATGCGAGAGAAACGAGATCAAAAACGGATAAAACAAAATAAATAAATCAAATTACTTACTAGTAATGATTAAATTAAACACTCCCATATATATAGTTTAACGGAAGTATATAAAACAATTCAATTACCCAATATGTTAGTTTAAAAAAACTTATTTGGTGTGATATTATTTATATTATAATTGATTGCCCGTTGCATTGTCATATAATTAAAGATGTAAAAATATAAAAAGTAATAAAATTTTCAATATTCTTAAATTATGACAAAACCTAATAATTTCTCCCTTGCTTGTATTCCTCATAAGTAATTGAATATAGATCCCTCGCTCATATTGCAACTAAAATTGTTTTTATTATTGCATAATATGAAATACATATCTAATCTATATTAACTTTGAAACGTTTTTTTTTTAAATTTATAAATTAAATTAAAGAAAATTATTATTGATAATATATACAAATAAAAAAATTATAACCATATTTATAAGTAGTTATTTTTATTTATTTAAGAAATAAAAAAAAATAGACAAATGGAGGGGTCATTAAAAATAGAAAAACAAAAAAACTATGACCCCTCCATTTATCTAAAATTAACACTCTTATTGTATCATTTAATTTACAATACATATTATATATATCTTTATTAATGAAAATATTTTTTACACATAAAATAAAACTTACAGAAAGAGAAAAAATAATTATTTATAAATTAATAATTAATATATTTAATTACCATTTACAAAATTAAAGTTATTTATCTAATTACCATTTATTTAATTATTTATCTAATCATCCAAGTTGCCTCAAATAGCCTAAAGCCGATCACTGTGATTCAATATTTTTTAGATAAATGGAGGGGTCATGAAGGAAATGTTTTTTTAATATTTAATGTCATAAATGTTGTCTTCAACAACTCAAACCCAATTACTGAAATTGATTTTTCTTTAAGGTACCGATGAGCTATAAATATAGATATAGATAACAATATTAACTACACAATAACAATATCAAAACTAGGATAGTTGTGAGAGAAGTGTCTGCCTCCACCTTCACCTCAAACTTCACAGACCAGTTCCAAAATGTGTGCCTTTGCTTCCACACCTCCGACTCCACCAACTACACCTCCACACCAATCCACCCCCCCCCCCTCCATACTCACACTTCAACCTTCACCTCAAGCTTCACAGACTAGTTCTTTGTCCTTTTACACCGCTCAGGAATCAGACACGCAATCAGACGGACACTCACCATCACGACCACCACCACCACCATCACCGAAATTTTCAAATTGTATATCCCCCGTGTCAGTCTTGACAGCTGCTACTACCGCTCCTTTAATGGTTAGAAGCATACTCCTTGTGGTAGGAGTGTTCTTTGGTACGATAGCGTACCAAGGAATCGTTACTCCCCCACAAGGGATCTGGACCCAAAATCATGACGGACATTTTAGAGTTCGTCATGATAAAGGTATTTGGTCAATTACGTCTTTTATTTCGTCTATAATATTTGTACCCATTAATACAATGAGTTTTCTTTTTTCTATGCTTTTAATAACTGTTACCACCGCGGCTTTACCTCTCGCTAGAGTCGTGGTGGTTATAATATTTTTTTGGATAATTTCGTGTTTATATATTATTTACTATTTTACTTGCCCATCCAATTACTAACTATTTGCTTATTCCATGTTTTATCCTTGCTCTTTATGATATTATTGCCATGATAATTATTATATTTAGTTATGCTCCTCAAGCTCCTCAAGCCCAAAACGAGTAGTTCAAACTAATGATTAAAATTCTAAATTTTGGAGTACATGTTTTCTCCATTTATTATCGTTAGCTAGTTTGTAGCAAGTGTATGGAACATTAATTTTCTTAGTTTGTAGCTAGTTTGTCCAATTTATGTATGCTCTGGTTTATGTATGCTCTGGTTCTAGTTTGTCCAATCAAACTTTGTCATCTGTTTTCATAATTACTCTGTCATTGTACTAACTTATTGGTTTATGTATGCTCTGGTTCTAATTTGTCCAATCAGACTCTGTCATATGTTTTCATAATCACTCTGTCATTGTACTAAGTTAAAAGGTAATAAGTTAATGAGAATATCATGTATAGTGATTCATACAAATTGTATCTACATTAAATAAAATAAATTGCGTAATATTCTTTGAATAGAGACATTACGAAAATAAACTTAAACACCATTATTTGAGAAATTGAATTGAATTGAATATTATATACATTTCATCTGAAAATGGTCCAAATGATTATTTATCTTGATTAGGAACTGCTCAATCAATTATCTTGGTTTACTTCTCCCGTTTTTAGTTTTAAAGATAATAAGAATATATATATATATATATATATGTTTGTGTGTGTGTGAGAGAGAGAGAGAGAATAAAATAAGTGATCATGTGTAGCCTTCTAAGTTGTTTTTAAAAAGTCTAAAAGAAAAAAGAAATATATAATATCAGTATTTAGAAAATATATACGCGATGATGAATATTGTAGGGTTGTATTTTTGTAAAATGAATATTGTAAGGTTGTATATTTGCAGGATTTACTTGATTGCATTTATAATTTAAGTAAGGGAATCGACAAAGCAAGAAAATAATGAAGATGCATAAAAATTGTATACGAAAAAGAAAATAAGAAATATATTCCTTATATATATTGATGCGATACATGACATATTTATAGTAGATAGTATTATAATATTCTAGCTACATTTTATAAAATGGATTTACATAACTTATAATATAAATAAAAAAGAAAAATATAAATTACAATTAAACTTCACAACTATAGACTACATACAAACTCACAGTTGCCTAAATATTTGATTTGGATTTGTGGAAGAACAACAACGTCAAATCAATAATTTGTTGTTTATGCGCCTTAAGTTAATGGAATGGAGTGAGTGGGTTAACATATTTGCAACCATATCATCATATATATATAGGATAGGATAAAAGTTATATTTGGAAAAATTATTATTAGTTATTATTTATATATCATTTAATATTAAAAATTAATAATTTATGTAATTAAGTTGATGACATTAATGTTATAATTAATATAGCTTTTGTTACGATTTATTGATTGATTGTGATATAGTAACAGTTTTTTAACATTTAATTTTTAAGCATTTAATTTTATAAACAAAATTATGATCTTTGATATTTTAAAATCCAAAAAAATGAGAAAAATCTAAATCTCAAATGGAGTGATTCTAAGTAGGCAGGTGCTGAGGTGGTGTATACACTACAACAAAACTCTCAAATAGTTACACTTGGATGTAACTATTATGAGTGTCACAAAATTTTAAGGCATGTCATTAAAATTTGTAGTGACATTTAAAAGTGTAACTATTAAATAATAATTTGTGACATGTATTTGAGAGTGTCACTACACAAAATTAGTTACACCATTAAATATAACTAACAATTTTAGTGACATGCATTTAAAATTTTGTAACACTCATAATAGTTACACCCAAGTGTCATTATTTGAATGTTTTGTTGTAGTGATAGTTCTACAAATCGTTTAATGGTATAGATTATTTATTTTTCTGTCACGCCCGCTTTCTACTAATTCTAGTAAAGTCGGGAACATGACCAAATGAAAGGAATAAACGACGAGAGAAAGACAATGAATATTCTCTCCATAACATAAAGCAAGGACTTATCCCGTAAATCGGGAAGTTAGAGTCATAAGCTCGATACATTACTTAACAGAATTTAGAGTTTAGTTTCGGTTCTATTACATAAAGGTCTGGCAGCGGAATATGTAGGATCGCGTAATAAAATCCTACGTGTATGAAGACACGTAGAACCCCCAAGAGTCAGCTACTAGGAGTCCGACAAAAAGCACGACATAGCACTCACGTCTTCTTCATTCTTAACCTGCACATTTAGAAATACATGCAGGGCTGAGTACAAATTGTACTCAGTAGACACGTGCCGAAATCGCACACATACATATATATCTGTCAAGCCATTTCGAGTGAATCATAGGGATTTTGTTTCTAAAGCACCTATGTTCACAAAGCATTTCTTTTAGAAAGTTCTAGTTTGACTGCAGTCATAGTTCTTTGTAATCAACCATATCTGAAGTTTTCATGTGCCGGGGAAGTGGCCACTTCCCACAGACACCTGACCGGTCAACCTTTCGCTGACTCACGGTTCTTTGTGTACACTAGTTCGAGTGGAGATGCTTACCCACTGGAACTCGAATTCGAATATTATAAATATAACAGATAGGTATCATACATAAAGCGAAAACATTTATGGCAAGACAATGCTTTTGAAAATATCTCGTTTCATTTTGAAAGCATGCACACATGTATTTTTATAGAGTCAGAAAAGCCTACTTGTATAGTCTTGGCTGGTGATTGCTTCGTTCTTGAGATGCGGATCCGACCTCTCGTCGAAACTTTTAAATAAATCTCGTGTGAGATACATTTGTCAAGTATGTCTAGTACTTCTAAGTGTAAGGAAATATTATCCTTCACTATTTCGAGGGTCATTCTCGGGTTTTTTTTAGAACTCGACTATTATACGAGTCTAGGAGTTGTATTCCTAGAGGGGGTCGTTTGGTGGTTTCCAAATCACTTTATGATTTGGAAATTTACTTTACCCAATAAATAATTAGTGGGTAATATAACTAAAGGCCTTTCTAATTTAATATTTCGATCCTTAAATCGAGATATTTAATTTCTAGTTAAGCCAATTACTTTCAATTGTCACACCATAGGTATGATCTTTAATCTAATTATAGGGTAAGATAGTAAAGGCCTTCGCATTTTAACCTCTTGATCCTTTGATCAAGATGAATAATTTATATATAAAATTAATTAATTTAATTAATCTAATCTAAGCATGATTTTAAATCGTTTCTTATGTGACTAATCTCTAATTAATCACTTAAGTTCTAATTAATCAATTAAATTAAAATCTAGAAATTTAATTGCTAATTAATAAATTAGATCTCCTAATTTAGCTCTTTAAAATTATATTCTTGGACTTAGCCCAATTAGGTGAAGTCCTATCACTTAATTGAATCATTAACCCAATTAGGATTAATTTACTAATTTCTTAGTCCATTAGAAATCTACCTAGCTTAGATTACCCAATTCTTTTATGGGCACAAATTTAGATTATTTTCGGCTCATTTGGTTAAGGAAATTAGCCCATATAATTCTCCAAATTCTAGTTCATTTTCTTGATTAGATCTTGGCCCAACAACTTCTATTATTGGGGCCCAACAGAGAAATATTCGGCCCACAAACTTACACTACTTACGGCCCGTTCGAGTCCAATTTAAATGAGCCCACTAGAGTTTAATTTGCTAGGCCCGTAACTGATTTAACTATTCGGCTCGTAAATCCAGCCCATGACCCAGCCCACGAACCGGCCCGGTTCTAGATTGTTCTAATCAAATCAGCCCTAGTTTTTCTACACTTCACCCTCTCCCACACCACACTACGCTCCTTTCTTTTTTCAGGGATACCGCGTCGCGACCTCCCGCCCTTCTTCACGGCGCTCCCTCCTCTTCCTCCGGCGACCAAGTTCTCCCTCCCTCTGCTCGATTTTACCCGGTTCTTCCTAAGGTAGGGTCCCTCTCTTACCCTATCCTTTTATTTTCTTTTACCATCTAATTTCCTCATGCATGTTATAGATAAGATTCAAATTGGGTTTCGAAATCTTCAGAATTGGTTCTTTTTGTTTGAATTCGTTTTCTTTTTGGTTATGAGGCACTTAGTTCGGGTGGTTAGGATTGGAGATGGCTCGGTGGTGGGGTGCGGGTTTGATTTGGTAATTGCTGTGGAAGACCTGGTTTCCTCCTCAGGTGACGCTTTTCACTACCACTCTCCCACAACCTCTCTTTCTCTACTACATTTCCTTTATTGCGATTCCAGTTTAAGTATTTGGGGGGGGGGGTGATCTGGATTTCCAGATTGGCATTAATCCCGCTAGGTTACTTTCTTACTTTATTTGATTCTCGTTGAATTATTGTTCTTTCTTGTATCGGGAGGGCTCGGTTTGGCGTGGAGGAATTTTGGGTTGATTACTCAGCTTATGAACACTGGGCTAAGATTGAGGTCCAAAAGAGGAAAAAATGAGCTTGCTGCTCTTCAGGCGAGACTGAGGGAGAGATTTCCCGTGGATGTGAGTTGAGTTAAATTCTGACTCTTGTTGTCTTAAAAATCATGTCTATGTTCTGGATTTTGGTTCCTAGATTCGAGTTTATGTCCTGAATCAGTTATGATTTCGTAGGTTTATGAGTTGTTTGTGTTTGAAGTCCAAATGGTTTATTCTTGTCCCTAGAGCTATAAAGCTCCAGTTAGTTGACAAAAGAAGTGTGCTAAATTCCTACCTATGTTATAAAGTCACCTATTGTACCAGATGACTAAGTTGAAAGGTCATTAAGCATGATTCCAGTTAAGGCTTGTATTTAATCTATAGCATGCTTAAACTGAATTTGTAAACTTTAAGTAGGAGTCATTATTACCTCTTAGATGATGATGATCTGTTGAGTTGGGTTGTAGGCGGCCTTCTCCTCCTAGGATTTTTTTTCTCCTCTTCTAAGTGTTCTAAAGGTTATGGGTTGGTCTGCGTACTGTAAACTGAATGAAGGCTTAAAGGAGGGGTATTTATAGGAGAACTGACTAGAGTTTGTGTTAAGTTTCATTTCTTGGAGGTGTAGTGGGATGCTGATGCTTAATTTCCTTATTCGGCAGGTTATAGGGTGACAGGGTGCTAATGTCAAACCCTGGAATGCTCTCTCTCTCCCCTGTCTTTCTCTCCGTTCGAGGATGGAGGTAGCAGTCTCTGTTCTTCCTCCTCTATCTTTGTTTCATAGAATTAGAGTTGTACTAGTAAAGTCTCGTTTTGTTTTATCCTTCTTTAAGAGTTTGGTTGCAGTTTCGTAATTCCACTCCTAATACTTATCCTTGTCTTATGTTGCAGGTTGAAGATGGCAGCATGGTTCTTCCTAAGCCCCTTTTTGTTTCATATGGTTGCAGGCTGCTTTCTCCACCTTGGAGTGTTGCTGCCGAGGCATGGCAGGACTAGCAGCTCCCTTCCCTTTCCTCTTATACAGCCTTTTCCTTGTTTTAGTTCTAGGTTTTGTTGTATTACAAAAATAGCATACTGTCTGAGATTTGCTATGAGATTTGATATAAGGTTGGCTGTGTATGCAGTCCTAAAACCTCGGTTTTCTCCCCTCCCTTCTACTGTGCTGATGTTTCATATCTCCCAAGATGTACTACTATATATATATATATATATATATTCACATTTTCCTTTTTACTTATTTATTCATTTCTCTTTTGTCTTATATATTTATATAGGTAGCTAGATGTACCTATGTAGCTATCATCCTTGCGAAAAATTCAAGAACAAATCAGATGGAATCTGCACTCCTCTAGGCATATATTCTTTATAAGAGGTTAAAAATGGTAACAAAGTTTGAACGCATTACGCGTGATTGCAGCTGGTGTCTGTATCAATTTATCATTTCTAGTAACATCCCACCAAAATTCTTCATTGATTCCTTAATAATTCATGATTCTCTAAATCATAATTATTTGCCATTACTAAGCACTACTAAATACTTTATTAGAAATGGCTTACACATTCACCAACATTTAGATATTAATTTCCCTCTATGATTAGCTCACATACATTATGGGCTTATATCTACATGAGGTCACTAACCACGTTCATAATACCTCGCTATTAATTTATAATTAGAGATACCGGCTTATGTTTAAAACTCGAATGCATCGAATTGTTAATCTCATGAAAGGATACATCAACTTACTATCAATCATCACTAACGGCTCATTCTTTCTTAATTTTCGAGACTTGGTCTCGAAAATCGATACAGGTTCGTAAACGCAGAAAATTTTGCTAACTTATTCGGGAGTAAAAAGTCGGGGCATTACATTTTCCATATAGATATGATGAGTATATATATATAATATTTGTATCCTATTCAAAGAGGAAGTGTTTTAAAAGATTGAGAAATAAACATGATCATATTTAGAGTATATATGTGTATATATATTATGATTTTATTCATATAAGAAAAAAAAATTTTGAGAAAAATAAGAAAATATCTCAACCATGTATTTTAATAAATTAACGATTGCAATCTTTTACTACTTATTAACTTTTATTAAAAAAATTCACATTCCAATAACATAGAGAATATTTTTATTAAATTAAATTAATATTAATCATTAATTCTAGATGAATTGATGATCTTGATTCTTTCTCATCTCATACATTATTTCTTTCTCGCATGTAGTTAACTCTATGTATAATATATACTCACTATTGAGTGGAATATTGTGTCAAGTGGAATAATATATTTAATTTGTTTCATGGTCAAGTCTATTGTTGTGATGCGGAATCCATATTGGAGTGTTTGTCGTCCGTGTATCGTAACCGATAGAACTTAAGAGAACACAATCTACCTAAGTTGAAAAGTGTATTTGTTACCTTTGTTGAAGATGTATTAAATAAATTGATTAAAATTACCCATACGTATATGGTGAGTCATATTTGCATGTTAACCCATGAGGAACTGTGAATAATATTGGGATCAGAGAGCAATGATTCGGTTCAGTCAAGAACCAAACTAAAATTAAAACCAAATAAATCAAATCTTACTGAAATCAAAATCAATCCAAAACAAATTTAAAACTTCGTTTCGCTTTCATTTTCAGTTATCTGAAAGTCTAACACATAATTTTGTACTAAAAAATATGGTGTAATTTGCACTAAAAATTGATAGTCAAATTGTTTCAAAAAAAAATGCTCAGTGATGTATATAATAGTTTACATATTGTAGCCAATATTATTAAGAAAATTAATCTATAAATATGATTTTGTGATAAATACTAAATAAGTAAATTATTTTAGGTTTATTTATAATAAAAGCCGATGTAAACTATACAAAATTCAGTTTCAAAAAATTAGAAACGAAACAAATCAGAATATATTAAAATACCGATCTAAACCAATGTCACGCCCGCACTCTACTAAGGATAGTAGAGTCGGGGAAACCGTGACTTGGGAAGGGATTTAAGAAGTCGGGATAGAAATGGGGCAATGGAACAAGGAATAAACTTATCAACAATCTCATAACTGGGCGAATAGCTCATCATACATGATTAGCAAGAAAGGGCTTGAGTTCTTATGCTCAATACATAATAACTCGTCATGAAGGAAACTTGAGTTTTAGGTTTATTACATAACATTCTCATACTAGCAGCGGAAAGTTACTTGGATCGCTAAAAGCTCTACATGTGTGAAGACACGTAGAACCCCCAAGAGTCAACTAATAAGAGATCGACAAAAAGCCCGAACGTAGCACTCATCCTTCATCATCGTTCAACCTGCACATTTATAAATATATGCAGGGCTGAGTACAAATTGTACTCAGTAGACACATACCAAAAGCACACACATACAAATATAATTGTTATGCCATTGTAAGTGAAACATATGGATTTTGTCTCTAAAGAACCTATGTTCACTAAAATCCTTTTGTGAAATCTTAAAGTTCGATTGCAATCTAAGTTCTTTAGTAATCTACCATATCTGTAACTTCTTCTTCTTCTTTGTGTCGGGAAGGTGGCCACCTTCCACGAACACCTTGACCGGCCAACCCGCTCGATGACTCACGGTTACTTTGTGTACACTAGTCCTAGTAGGATAGTTATCCCACCAAGACCCGAATTCGTTTCTTTTAACTTAACTGAGCAGATAGGTATCTTACGAAAATCATAAACATTTTATGGCAGACAATACTTGAAACATATCTCCAATTAAAAATCTCTTCGAGATAAAATAACATAAATGCATATGAGCACACATATTTTATTTTGTAGAAGAAAGCCTACCTAACGTGCTCCTCTTCTCAACTTCGAACTATTACTCCCGCATTAACCTTTAATTAAATTACGGAGTGAGATACTCGAACTAAGTATATATACTAATTTCTATATTTCGAAAGGAAATGACATCCTTATTATCTCAAGAGTTGTTCTCAAGTCTTAACTCGACAAATATTCGAGTGCTTTAATCTTTTCTCTAAAAATATTCTCTTAGGATTTCAAGCTAAGCTATAATTTATTTAACTCAACTAATCTAACAATATTTAATAGAATAATAAAAATTCTTACTTTATACTCTTGTATTGGACTTTAGCATTATCTAGTACTTAACATAATCCATCAATTAATTCCAAGTGTAAGGAATTACTATCCTTGGCTAATTTGAGAGTTTATTCTCGATCTTTTAACTCGACTATCGTTCGAGTATTGTGCGGTAGTCTAGAGGCTTTTTCTAACTCATGCTATGATTTGAAATTTCTATACCCCAAATAATTAATCATTGGGTGATGATATAAGGAAATTTCTAAATTAATATCTTGATTTTTGAATCAAGATAAATAATTTCTAAATAGGCAAATTAAATTTCAATTATCATATTCTAAGCATGATTTAATCGTTTCTTATGATTAAATCCTAATTTAATTGATTAAATTCTAATTAATAAATTGAGTTCTTCTAATTTAGCTTTAGAATTCTATTTTTGGATTTAGCCCAATTTAAATTAAGTCTGACTCTATTGAAATTACTAATTAATCCAATTAGAACTAACTAATTAGTTCTTAGCTCATTAGTGATTTAATGAGTCTACTCCTTTTATTAGTACACCCCAATACTTAATTAAATGGCTCATTCATAATTTTAAGGATTAATGTCTATAAGGTCCACTTAAGTAAACTTGTAGTCAAATAAAACCACCTTTTTTTCTCATTGACATATAGGTCCATTCTAATACACTTTTGTTCAATTAAACCCAAAATATTGATGTGGTTTCACGTTTTTAACCTTAGTGTATGGAATATCAATAACGGTTGCAGAAAATCATCTGCGAATCAAATTTTGCATGATTCGCCGTCCATTATTCCTTTTTTTCAGAGATTTCTTCTTCTATATTTGATCGTTTGATGCTGGGTTGATTGTTACTACATTTTTCAGATTCAATTGCCTATTTTTTCTGTTCTAATTTTCATTTTTTTGTTTCGACGGTTTCTCCGTTTTCATCGTCGGTTCTTCCTTGTTCCGAATTTTTGTTTCCTAATGGATTGCAGTTTCTCATTGTTGATTAAGTATAGAGAGGAGACGTTGGTTGTCAACAATTCACAAGTTTCAAGTTTCAATGATCTGATTTCCGCTGTTTTATCGAATTGGTGTGATATCAACGTTGGTTTCTTTTGTATATGTTACTGGTTTACTTTTTACTCACTGATGGTTTAGTTATCTTCAGTTGATGGTTTTTTATTGATTTATGCAGTTTTGAACTTAACTTTATTATTCTATCCAAATTATGCAAAAACCAGAATAAGCTAACAAGAGAACCATCAAGAGAAATTTTTGAACCATATGCACATAATCTTAAAACCATTATTTTTGTTTGCTTATATTTAGATTTGTTTTTCATACGAGATGGTTTATTTTTTATATGTTACTGGTTTACTTTGTACTCACTGATGGTTTAGTTATCTTCAGTTGATGGTTGTGTGTTGATTTATGCAGTTTGGAACTTAACTTTATTATTCTATCCAGATTATGCAAAAACCAGAATAAGCTAACAAGAGAACCACCAAGAGGAATTTAGGTTTCTCGTTTCTGGTTTCGCGAGGGTTTTGGCAGAGACGAGCGAGAACCATTACATCAGACATTGTGAACCATAAGAACAGAGGTAATGAACCATCAGCACATAAGTAATGAACCATCTAGTTTGAAATCCAAAACCATTACTGTTTTCATTCGGTTGTGAAATATAATCTCCAGCGATAACTGTTTTCATGGATGTATATATATCTGCCCTTGCACAATCTCCTCCTCTCCTCGCTGCCGTCGACGGCGGAGGTGTTACTATCACTAGCAGAGGAAGATTGGGTCCTGGCGACGGCGAGGGATGGCAGAGACGAGCGATCGGAAGCGTAGATAAGGAGATACCAGAAGCGATCCAGAATTTTCTGAGTGATCTGGGAGTCTCCATGGCTCTTCTAGAGGGTGCGGCTGAGTGAGAGAGAGAGAGGGGGGAAGAAGGAGGGGACAATTGAAGTGGAGAGGCGCGATTTATATGGGTGGTTTTTTGGTCCATCCACTTGTAATTTGGGGCCGTATGATAACAAGTTTTTTTGATGATTTTTTTTGCCCAATATTTGATCATAATGGACCGGCCCGTCTTTTTTCCTAATTTTAATTAAGCTAGGCCCATTATTTATTCTAACTTAAGCCCACTATTTTGTATTATTTAGGCCCATGGAGGATAAATTTTGGTCCAATAGTTTCAAAGACTTGGCCCACCCTGTTATTAATTAAATTTCGGCCCGTTAGTGATTTATTTCTCAGCTTAGAACTTGTTTGGGCCCGATCCAAGTCCTAACCCGTGACCCGGCCCGTGAACCCGGCCCACGTTCTAGAATGCTCCACTCTCTTTCCTAGACTTAGGGTTGAATAACCCTATCTATTTTCAGTCCAAACTTCAGCCGTTCCATCCCCAAATGAAAACTTTCGTTTCTCCCTCAATTTCTCCATCGCCTCTTCCTTCTTTCTTCCCTTTTCCGGTGACGCTGCTCCAGTGAATCCTCTCGGCGTCTCCTCCTCAGCCTGTTCTCTTCGTCGCGCTGGCTGCTCCGTCCTTCTCTTGGCGGCGAAGTCAAGCGCGTGGCCTGCTTCCCTCCCGCCTTCGAAGCTCCAGCCTCATCGCCGCGCCACCGCCTCAGGAAATTCCCTTCCCTTATCTCCCTGATCTTCATCACTCCTTTATTTACTAAATCTATCTTGTCTATTAGTGATGTTTGGAAATTTTCTAATCTGCAAGGCTTTAATCCTTTCAGATAGGTTCAGAGGAATCTGCCACGGTCTCGGCTGAGGAAGGAGGCTTCGGGTTCAGCTTGGTCGGAGTGGCTTTAGGTAGTGTTTGGATGCAGATTTCTATTTCTGAAATTAGTACTCTGCATGCTTAGTTTATTTGTGCACTGTGTTCGTTGGCTTAAAGACTCCTTCTTGTTCTGAGAAATCGATTTTGGGGTGGAGAGAATTTGGGTAAAACTTAAGGCTTCATTTCATTGCTGGTGAACTAATATGTCTTTAAAGATAATTAGTATCTTGTATATTATCTAAGGTTTATGGTTGTATTTACTTGAATTTTCAGCCTTGTATGTTTTTCCTGAAGTTTCTATAGCATGTCTTATATTGAGATTAATGAGTTGAGTTCTGTCTTGAGTATGGCATATTACCCTAAGTTTACTCTAAACAATAGATTTGAGAGATGTATATTTTATGTTCTGGAGGGTGAGTTCTATATGTGTTTGAACATTGCTAAGTACTGAATTTGTGATGCTTAGATTTCAAAGTTTTAATATAAGAATTTGCTAAGTTCAAACATGTGTCTTAGACTATTTAGAAGTTTAAGATTTGGTTTAACTAAATTCTGAGCATATTTAAGCATTTTGATTCTCTATGTTCTGGATAGGAATGTGTTTTGTTCTCCTAAGTCAGATAAGAACAACTGAGCACGCTTCAAATTTTAAGAAGAAGATTCTGAGTAGGCTATGTTCTGAAAAGTCAGTTCTAATTGCGCCTTTAACCGAAATTTTAAGCTTATAATATCAAAATCTGAATTTATATTTTCATACTAATCTTTTTCTTTTATTTTAAAGACTTTAAGTTCTGAATCTTAACCTTAGTTTTCAAGTGGTTCCCTATTGCTATGGAGTTGATGAATTAGCATTTAAAGAGCACTAAAGATAACTTCTTCATACCTTAAGAACTTCAATACTTCCTAGAAATTTTGGGCAGAGCTTCTCTCCTGGAGCTTCCCTCTACCTCCTTCAATTTTCTTCCAAGTGTTTTGGTTTGGTGATCAAATTTTTCCTACGCATGAGTGTGGTTGGTATTTATAGTGCAATATCTGATTGGGGAGGGGTCTGTGGTTCTAGATATTAATTGATCATCTATTGCATCACTACTCCTTAACTTTTTTTAGTTTTATGCTGCAGATTTTCTTCTTAAGATGGCATCAAGGTAAGAAGGGCAAGCTGGTGGCAGTTCTTCCTCACTCTGCCCAAGTCCAGACCTTTACCTCCCTTCTCTATCTCTCTTATTATGTTAAATCTATATTTGTTTTATTTTGCAGGGATGACATCAGATTTCTGCAAGTGCTAGGAGATGGAGAAAATTGTCTTCCTCCAGCCAAGTCACTGTCCAAGGCAGTTCTTGCCTTTCTGATCGAGCTGCTCTACACAACTCTCTTCTCTATTTTTGTCTTTTGTTTCATTATTATGTGTTATTCCCTTTTTCTGACTACTACAACTCTCTTGTTTTATTCTATTCCAAGAAGATCTCTATACTTCTTCCTTTGATATACCCTATGCACCGAAAGTCTTCCCTAATACTTCTCTTTTGTCTTATGTTGCAACTTTTCCTTATTTTCTTTTGGTAGAGATTTGGGGAGAGAGCAAGGTTGTCCTGCTAGCTGGTGTCCTTGTCCTCCTATGCCTATTAGACACCATATAGTACTTGCTAGGTGCTTTAGCTATTGATTTGCTTACTATTTTGAATAAGCTTGGGTTGACTTTATGTTTACAGCCCCAAGAGCAATTTCTTCTTTACAGATGTGTATCTAATGTATTTTTTTTTTTGTAATAGGCTGCCCTTCATTTATCCAAGATCTTTTTAGCCGTGTACTATGGTTCCCATAAGAGATTTATTATTTCTTCAATTACTTGTATATCTAATGGTGTTAAATTATGAAATCCGTATTCTAATTCCCCCATACTTTTCATCATGCACAATTAATAATAAAATCTAAATATTAAACTATAGTTATAATCCCACTACTAATTCATCCTATATGCCTCATTTGTTACACTAACTAATCAACGAGAAAATAATAGTTTTCTACTAATATATAATTTTTAGGCATCTCTGATCGGGTTCATCTATTCGGTAAAATCTTATTTGCATAATTTTCATAGCACAAAACTACTATTAATCCACCTCACTAATATTGGTTAAGTAAACTAAATCATAAGGGTATCTAATTCGTGCAACTATTATGAATTAGATCGGGGTTAAAAGAGCGGGTCATTACAACCAACCAAACCTCAAATGGTTCGTTTTGTTTTCTCGGGCGATTCGATTTTTGCTCTCCCCTAACCAATACTATGATGGGTTGTCTATTAGGAAGTGTCATAGGTTTATCTGTCAATGAGTATAAACCAGTTCGAGAAATAAAATATTGGTACGTGTGACTAATACGTCAATTATAATGGATGTTCCTGAAAGTGTATCACCTACTCTAAATAGTTGTTGCGGAAGCTAAAATGAACACAAGAGATAATTTTATGTAGGCTGTGTTAATGAACAACCTACACGGCAGCCTTTACGGCCAGAAAGAATTATCAAAACAAATGTTGTGTTGTTTACAATGTTACGGACAATAACAACACTTCTTACTAAAATACTAAAAGTATGATCTTCTAAGGCAAAGATCACACGTACTAAACTACGAAGATGAATCTGCAAAAGTGTATCTCTAACTAAAACCGAACTCAATATAAATAGAGATAACTTCATGGGCTTGGATTCCATAGGGTAGAAACTGCCAGCCCATGTCTTCCTTGAATCTCTCAACCGCTGTCGTGCTCCGCAAGATTCGCTGGGCAGTTGGTGTGGACTCCGACATTCACGGTAACAGACTTCCATTCAGCGTCAAACTCTCAACCGCCTTCCATTATTTAGTTTTCTCCTCAAGACTCGGTCTTTACAGTTTTTCTTCGTGCATTCTCACTCCTACACCAAGTCAACGTCCACGTGGCAACTCAGCATCAGCTTGTTGTGTTGAGCATAACAACGAGATCAACAAGTTACCTGTGAAGAACACAAAAACATACATGTTAGGTTCAACACAAGAAACAACAGCGTAAAATACCTAACAAAATCCCCCTGTTTTTGTGCTTTCTTCACAACATCTTGGTCTTCCTACGACGCTCCCCCTATCTTAATGCCCTGCAAAACAATTTTACAAGCAAGCAGAATATTCCAAAATGACGACACAGTTCAGATACGCAGCAGCCAGACATCAATAAGCAGTAAACAAACCATGTCATTCAAAACATAGGTGCTGCAAAAAACAAACATCCATCCACAAAACAAAAATAAATTTGTTTGTCAGTCATCCACCATAAAAGAAAATAAAATTGTTTGGATTAGTGTTTCATGACCACACATCACGGGTCATCACCCCACACAGCCATCCGGCCACATTAACTTGCAACTTCTTCAGCTTTCTCATCCTCCGTGTCTGCACCTGCACCACCTGCACCCTCGTTCTCATTGTCAGCTCCACCAACAGCATCATCCTCCCCAGCGTCGTCCCCAGCATGATCAGCCTCATTTCCTCCCCCTTGTTGGGAAGAAAGGCACGCCTCAAGAGCAGGAAGGAGGGCAGCTAGGGGAGTCAGGACATCCAGCAGGGAGGTCAGGGTATCCAGCAACTGTTGCACGGTGTGCTGGGGCATGAGGACACCAGAGGAGGCAGCAGCAGCAGGATTACTCCATGGTAGATCAGCCACCTTACTCTTACTGAACAAGGATGGGTGGATGGAATAGGTCGGAACAGGATCCGCTCCTTGACTTCTGGTAAGCGAGGTGAATCCCTGATGAGCCAATACCCTGCAAATAAGAGAGGGAAATGGCAGAGACGATAGTTGAGCTTTGGAAGAGAGAGCAGCAAACTGGTCGAAGATAATGCGCCCTAGGTTGAAGGGTTTGTGAAGTCCCACAAGGTAGAGCAAGATCCCGTGCTGCTGAGTAACGACGGTAGTGTTGGAGGAAACAATCCAGTTGAAAGTTAAAACCCGGTGCAGAACCGAATACAGATGGGTAAGCCAAGAAGATTTCATTGGCTGGGCCCACTTGGAACGTTTCCCTCCAGTAATTTCCTGAGCAACTGCCGCCAAATCAGAGACTACTGCGTCCTCCACATTTGGCAGCCCGAGGGCAGAGTTGATGCTAGCAGCCGAGAAGTCGAAGATGCAGTTGTACAAATAAATCTTCCCAAAGTTGACAGAGGAGCGATCACCAAACGAACTATGAAGATTGCAGTAAAAATGTCGAACCGTAGATTTAACAAAATCAGGAAGTTCAAAGATTGTACCCAACAGACCCCGCGCGCGGAAGAAGGACAGTAGGTTGTATTCATCGAAACTGGACTCATCAGCCGTGCGTTCACATGCACAGGGTAGATTCTTGACATGCTTCCACTTGGTAGCAGCGGATGTATCATAGAACTGAAGATTGAGAGCCTTCTCAACAGCGAGCGGACGGGCCTCGTCATCAGAAACGTCAGGGACCTTCTCCTTGCCCTTCGCTGTGATTGGTGCGGAGGAGGTTGGTTCAATCTTGATATCCGGAGAGCTCAGACGAGGGCGTTTGGAAGCCGAAGAGACTTCCTCGTCACTATCATCAGTAACCACCACTGTATGTGCAGGTTTCTTGGATTTTCTAGAAAGAGTGGAGTGAGTGGAACCTCGTGTAGCGGGTCGGCGAGCTGGAGGAGTCGTCGTCAGGGATGGCGATTTTGACGGAGTAAAAGCAGGAACAGGGTCCTTGTCAAGAGCTACAGTGGTAATAGGGAGAGGAGATGGTTCAACCACAGCGACGATTGGAGTTTCGAGCGCTGTAGAAATGGGTTCTGGAACAGTATCAGCAACCGGAGTAGTTATGGGAGTAGAGGGTTCCACCGCAAGAGGTGGAGTGCTACCGGACGGGAGTGGCGGTGTGACTACCGGAGTTGCGATGGACTGTTGAAGTGACTGAAGGAGCGACGGGTTGGCGGCGAGGAGAGCTTGAAGAAGGGCGGTGACATCAGGAGTGGATGGAGACGCCATTGTTGAGAGACCGGGAAGATGATCAGAAAAGCAATTCGTGGATTAGGGTTTCTGGATGGAATGAAATGTGGTGTTATGCAAGATCAAAATAAGAGAGAAGTGGTGTATCAATCTTGGAAGGCGTGCGGATATGATAAAGAGAGAGTAGGGTTTAATGGGGTTTGTGATAGGAGGACAGTTGCTGTGACAGTCAAATGATGAAGTGCACAGTACTGACGACGCTTCATATCTGAAAAATGTGGCGCCCTTTTGAATTTCAACCTGTCAGAAAACCCTAGAACACGCGACATGACATGCATAACCCACTACAACAGAGAGATACGGATGTTGAAGTAAACAAACTTGACTATAGGAAAACAGTAGACCACGGTCGCTGACAATCACGAGAAACACATTTTTTGTTAAAAACATATCACCCAGTCTAGCTTGCTCTGTTGTGTCAACGATTGTTGCAACATCCACCTGGTTAGATAGATAGAAAATATGTGCAGAACTACAAGAATCCAAAGGTTAGTGAGCGTAGAGTGCATCGTCGCAGCGAACGCCGTGCCCCTAGCCTTTCACCCTCGAAAGCAATCGCAGTTGCAATCCTTTTGTAAGGTAGCATCGTCGGAGCGAGCGCCGTGCCCCCCAAACTACTTGGATTGTTTACCACATAGATAGATACAAAAACATATAAGAAAAACCAGGTTTCAGAATATAGAATATGTTGACTAAGATGTTATTCCAGCAAGCTAGACAAAACATGCTACACCCTTGATATAGATAATAGAATATGGGTATTAGGGTGTAGCACACACACATATTAATGAAAGCATAGACCAAGAGATTTTCGTAAGAAGACAAATCTCTCATGATCTAAGGGTTTTGTAAAGATGTCAGCAATTTGGTTTTCAGTTTTCACATATTCAAGCTTGATTACCTCTTGTTCCACCAACTCTCTAATGAAATGGTGTCTTATGTCGATGTGCTTGGTTCTGGAGTGCTGAACAGGATTCTTGGAAATGTTTATGGCGCTCATGTTGTCACAGTACACGACTAGGTCATTGTTGTCAAACCCATACTCACTCAACATCTGTTTAAGCCACAGCAATTGTGTACAACAGCTGCCTGTAGCAACATACTCAGACTCAGCAGTAGATAAGGAAACACAGTTTTGCTTTCGGCTGTGCCATGACACAATGTTGTTTCCTAGGTAAAAGCATCCTCCACTTGTACTCTTTCGATCATCAACGTCACCGGCCCAATCGGAATCACTGAAACCTACCAAGCTCATATTCATGTGTTTAGAAAAAAGTAGGCCCAGGTCAATTGTTCCAGCAACATACCTAATTATTCGCTTGACAGCTTTGAGATGTGAAGCTTTAGGTTTAGCTTGATACCTGGCACACACACATACACTAAACATCAAATCTGGACGAGTGGCTGTTAGGTATAACAGACTTCCTATCATAGATCTGTAGAGTGTTGGGTCAACATCTTCTCCAGCATCATCTTTTGTTAGCTTCTCTGTGGAACCCATAGGAGTCTGCATGTGCTTTGTACCTTCTAGATTGAATCTCTTTATCATTTCCTTTGCATATTTGCTTTGAGAAATAAAAATGCCATCTTGTCCTTGTTTAACCTGCAAACCAAGAAAATATGTGAGCTCGCCCACCATGCTCATTTCGAACTTGGTAGACATTGTATTTGAAAAATCAGTTAACATGTTACGTGATGTAGAACCAACAATCATATCATCAACATAAATTTGAGTAATAAGAATGTGTTGTTCTTCCCTTTTTATAAACAATGTCCGGTCAGCAGCACCTCTTACAAACCCATATGAGAGAAGAAAGTTTGTGAGATGTTGATACCAAGCTCGTGGTGCTTGTTTGAGACCATATAGAGCTTTCTTCAATCGAAAAACATGATCCGGTTTGTGAGGGTCCTCAAAGCCTTTTGGTTGCTCTACATACGCTTCTTCCTTGAGCTCGCCATTAAGGAATGCTGCCTTTACATCCATCTGGTATAGATTTATGTTGAGGTGGCAAGCGACAGCTAACAGCAGCCGAATGGATTCAAGTCGGGCTACTGGCGCAAATGTATCATCAAAGTCGACCCCCTCGACTTGTGTGTATCCTTGAGCAACTAATCTTGCTTTGTTGCGCACAACAGTTCCTGTCTCATCAGATTTGTTCTTGAAAATCCACTTTGTGCCAATAACATTTTTGTTCGTTGGCCTAGGAACAAGGTACCAAACATCACTACGCACAAACTGGTTGAGTTCTTCATGCATAGCATTTATCCAGAACTCATCAGTTAGTGCTTCATTGACATTCTTGGGCTCAAATTTGGAAACGAAGCATGTTATGCCTTCAACTGTAGAGCACATGGAGTAGAGACACGCCATTTCTCTATAGTTTATGTGATGTTTTTGCCGGGTCTGAACACCATCCTCAATGTTTCCAATGACTTGAGTAAGTGGATGGTTTTCTCTCACTCGTCCTGATGGTTCTCTACGGGGAGTGACCTGTTGGGACTCATCAAGCTCATCTTCGAGTTCCTGTTCTGTGGTGTTGACTTCCACAGTAGGGTTAACTTCTGTGTTCGGTGGAACAGTTTGCGTCTCAACAGGAGGTGTAACAACTCCCCCTTCATATATGTCGTCTTCTTTGTTGCAATCACCTGCGTCATCAAAGACTACATTAACAGATTCTTGTATCGTGTTGATACGAAGATTAAATACCCTGTAAGCTACACTGTTTGTTGAGTACCCGACAAATACGCCCTTATCACTTTTATCATCAAACTTAGTTAGATACTCTCGATCATTTAAGATAAAACAAACACACCCAAAAACACGAAGATGTTTTAGGTTAGGTTTTCTCCCTTTTAGTAGCTCATATGGTGTTTTAAATGACCCTGGTCGAATGTTGACTCGATTGTTGATGTAGCAAGCGGTGTTTACTGCCTCAGCCCAAAATCGTTTCGCCATTTGGCTTGAGCTCAGCATTACCCTAGCCATCTCAATCAAGGTCCTATTTTTGCGTTCAACCACACCATTCTGTTGTGGGGTTTTTGGAGCAGCAAATTCTTGATATATACCTTTGTCATCACAGAAGCTCGTGAAACGTGAATTCTCAAATTCACGCCCATGATCTGACCTTATGCGAGATATTCTAGCATCAAACACATTAATAACACGAGAAAACATATTTTTAAACAGCTCAAAAGTTTCAGATTTTTCTCGTAAAAAGTAGGTCCATGTGAACCTAGAAAAGTCGTCAACCACAACAAACACATACCTTTTACCACCAATACTCTCCACTTCCATGGGTCCTACCAGATCCATATGTAGAAGTTCGAAGCATCTGTTGGTTCCAAAATGTTGCTCACGATGTTGTACGACCGGATGTGAGGCATGTAATTGTTTACCTCGTTGACAATCACCACATACGATTTGGTCAGCATTTCCAAGCTTCGGTAGACCTCGTACAACATCCATCTTGATTAACCTACCAAGATTTCTAAAGTTAGTATGACCTAATCTTTTATGCCATAGCATGACATCATCAGCTTGAGCCCTGTTGCACTTCACATGATCAGTCATATAACAATTATCAGATGATCGTTGGCCTGTCATGATACACACATTACTGTTATTGTATACTTCGCATGCATCTTTAGTAAACTTTACAAGCATGTTTCCATCACACAATTGACTTATGCTTATTAAGTTCGCCATAAGTCCCTGCACATGGTAGACATTTGTTAGGGCAGGCAATCCAGGAACATTTAGTGTACCTTTCCCAACAATTTTACCTTTTGAGCCTCCACCGAAAGAAACATTTCCTCCATCATATGTCTCATAATTTGTAAGGAAAGTTTTGTTACCTGTCATGTGACGGGAACATCCGCTGTCAAAATACCAGGAGCCTGAAACGTTAGTTTTCAAGGCTGTATACACAACATTACAAGATAGGTCAGACTTCTTTACCCATACTGTTTTGGGTTTCAGTGATGGTTCACACTCAGATCTTTCATCCCTTTGTTTTTGATAACAGAAAGGTCTTATATGCCCTGGCTTCATACAGTAATGACATATATATTTTCTCCTATATCTTTTATCCTTTTTCTTACCTTTCTTACCTTTTCCAGCTGGGGAGATCTTTTGTTTTGTCTGTGTTGAGGTCTCTGTGGACACAGCAACAGCTTTGCCTTTTGATGTTTCCCCTTCTAATGTGGATCTTTTGCACAACACAGTTGGTGCAGCATATCCAAGACCTTGTGTACCTGGATTTGCGCCTTTCATGATCTCTTGAAGAGAGTAAGTTCCAGTACTCTATTTTCGGATGGTCAGTTCTGCCTCTTCAAGCTTTGACTTCACTTTGGTCAGCTCCACATCACGTTGTGTGATCAACGCCTCTTGTTTTGACTGCACTTCTTTGAGACGTGTTACCTCAGCTGTTGCGGCCAGCAGATCTCTTGCTTGATGTTTCCATTTGCACAACAGTTCATCATATAACTGTTTTAGTCCTTGGATTACAGTGATTGCATAGTCGTCACATTCTTCACCATCTACAGAGTCTATGTCTTCCTTAACACTTCATGTATCATCAACAGAAGCGTTTAAGCAAAACAATGTAGAGTAGTAGTTAGAATCATACCTTTTGGAGTATGTTGGACCATCAACGTGTGGTTCTCGGGTTTGAACAGTTGCGTGCAACGCAAGGTTCTCAAACATGGCTTCATCCATATCTTCAAAAAATTCATGCTCATCATCATTCCACGACACCCAATATGATTTACCCCTTTTTCGAAGTGTGTTGGCACACTGATTTGCAAAGTGTCCATAGCCTTTACATTCATGACACTGGATACTGTCCAGTTTTGACGAATTGTACCTGACTACTTCATTAGGAGCTTTCTTCGTGGGGGGTTGCCTCCCCTTGTCTTTGTCTTGTGGAGGTTGATAGTATTCAAATCGTGGTCCACCTTTCTCTTTGGATTGATCTTTGGCGCGCTTGTAGCCTATCACCATACGGTTAAACTTCCTTGTGATCATGGAAATGTCTTCTTCGTTGAAGGTTTCCTCTTCTTCATGCTCACTGGACTCCATTTGAGGCTTACTACCTGAGGAGCTTGCTCCAGCCGTCAAAGCCATTGCTTTCTTCTTGGGAAAAGTCCCTCTTGCTTCGTGGTTCATCTCGTATGTTTTGAAAGAGTTCATGAGATCCGTAAACTCTAGTGCATTCACCCCTAGAACTGTTTCAATGGCTGTTACCTTCATATCAAATCTTGGTGGCAACGTACGAAGTGCTTTGGAAACAAGCACCTTGTTGCTCAGAGGATCCCCAAGGTCCTGACACTCATTAGCAATGTCAAGAATCCTTTTCATGTAGCTAGAGATGTCTTCATCTTCCTCCATCTTCATATCTTCGAATTGAGAGGCGAGGATACGTAGACGAGACTGCTTTACACTCTTGTCTCCTTCACAGTGTCTTTGAAGAATATCCCAAGCATCTTTCGCACACACACAGTTCTTGATTAGTTTGAACATGTTTGTGTCAACAGCTGAGACTATAGCATTTAGTGCTCGATCATCAAAAGTGGCAGCCTCAATTTGTTCACGTGACCAGGCACTTTGGTCTATTGGAACACAATCACCATCTGCATCAATTTGCTTTGGTGGTGACCACCCATTCTCCACCGAGATCCAAGCTCGTCTATCAAGGGATTTGATATAAGAGCGAGTACGTGACTTCCAATAAGAATAATTCGAACCATCTAAGATTGGAGGTCGAAATGCTCCAGTGCTATTTGGATCCATCATGTTTAGAGTTGTGATATAGTCAGGACCACACTCAGTGTGTCGAGTGATAGCTCTGATACCACTTGAAAGTGTATCACCTACTCTAAATAGTTGTTGCGGAAGCTAAAATGAACACAAGAGATAATTTTATGTAGGCTGTGTTAATGAACAACCTACACGGCAGCCTTTACGGCCAGAAAGAATTATCAAAATAAATGTTGTGTTGTTTACAATGTTACGGACAACAACAACACTTCTTACTAAAATACTAAAAGTATGATCTTCTAAGGCAAAGATCACACGTACTAAACTACGAAGATGAATCTGCAAAAGTGTATCTCTAACTAAAACCGAACTCAATATAAATAGAGATAACTTCATGGGCTTGGATTCCATAGGGTAGAAACTGCCAGCCCATGTCTTCCTTGAATCTCTCAACCGCTGTCGTGCTCCGCAAGATTCGCTGGGCAGTTGGTGTGGACTCCGACATTCAAGGTAACAGACTTCCATTCAGCGTCAAACTCTCAACCGCCTTCCATTATTTAGTTTTCTCCTCAAGACTCGGTCTTTACAGTTTTTCTTCGTGCATTCTCACTCCTACACCAAGTCAACGTCCACGTGGCAACTCAGCATCAGCTTGTTGTGTTGAGCATAACAACGAGATCAACAAGTTACCTGTGAAGAACACAAAAACATACATGTTAGGTTCAACACAAGAAACAACAGCGTAAAATACCTAACAGTTCCCAATCCAATAATTGGTATCATTACCGAAACGTGTCAATGGGGACAAAGGAGGTTGGGGAAAGAAAATGTTCTCTAAGTCAGTTTTTCACTGAGAACAAAGTAAGTTAGAAAAAAAAATGGCTAATATATCAATTATGATGAGTGCTCACGTTCCAAAAATTGGTTATCAGATATGGTTGTCGGTGAGGACAAAGTTGGTTAAGAAATAAAATGTTGGTATACGTGGACAATACATTGATTTTTTTTTTAAAATTGGATTAAAATAAAGTTAAATTGGACAAAACATTAATTTTGATGAACAATCACTATCCAACAATTTGTATCATAGTGGGGACTTCAGATGTGAACAATCGATTTGATGATGTTGTCACGCCCCGTCCTCCGCCCTCGTGGCAAAGTCCGGGTGCGCGACTATAGAAAAGATAAATAAAGATAAAGTGGAACCTTGAAAGCTTTGACTGAAACGAAAGATACTTCGATAACTGAGTTCAGTTCAGACAAAGAGTTAATTTACATAATTGGCACCTACGCCAGAACATACAAATGGAACCTCTTGCAGCGGAATAAGGATCAACATAAGTCTACGTGTATGAAGACACGTAGACACCCAAGACTTAATATAAGACCGACAATCTCGCCATAGTATCTCCCTTCATCACGTCTCAACCTGCACATTTATAAATACATGCAGGGCTGAGTACAAACGTATTCAGTAGGCACATGCCAAATCGCATACATACATATATAATTGTCAATGCCGTAAGAGTGAAACATAGGGATTTTGTCTTTAAAAGCACCTCCGTTCACTAAATTCTTTTGTGAAAGATCCTGAGTTCGACAGTTGTCTAAGTTCTTTAGTATTACGCCATATCTGTTCTTTATGGTACCGAGAAGGTGGCCACCTTCTACGGACACCGGACCGGCCAACCCGCTAAGATGACTCACGGTCCTTTAACCGGCCAACCCTTCACGATGACTCACGGTTAATTACTTGTGTACACTAGTTCGAGTGGGGTTGCCTGCCCACTGGAACCCGAATTCGATTTCATAATTAGAACCTTAACCAAATAGGCTTCATACAAAACATAAATCATTTCGGCAAGACAATACTTTGAAATATATTTCTCAAGTTGAAATCCTTTCGAAAACAACATAAATAGCATACGGGCACACATAATTTTCTTTGTAATAGAAAGCCTACTTGGATAGCTTCGGTTTGCACTTGCTTTGGTCTCGAAACGCGAGGTAGATCTCTCGTAAGAACCTTTAGAAAATCTCGATAAGTTAAAATGCCCTTAGTGCATTTGAAACATCAATCGTAAGAATATATTATTCTCAGTTCTTGTTTCGATCCGTTAATTGAGATATTGATACCTCGGATCAATATTCTCTATAAGGTGTTGAATCCTCGATTCAATTATTCCGGTAATTGTCTTTAGGAGCAATAAGTGTATTAACACTTAATGAAATAATTAATTCTCGATAATTAATTATTCAAATAACATTATAAGTTCTAATTATTTAATCCTTTAAAACCTCAAATATTAATTATCTAAATTGTAAGTTCTAAATATTAATACTTAAGGTATATATATATAATATTACTATCCTCTTCTTCCATTATTAGTATTACAAATTGTTGTAGCTCAATCTTAATTAAAATGACCAGCTTAATTTAATTAAGTCTTATCTTATTACAATGTTTAAACTAGTCCATTAAAATTAATTAAGTGAGCTTACTAACTAATTTAATTAGTTTAAGTATCAATTATCTTAAGATTAATAGACTGGGCCCATTCTAATTATTTTCGGCCCAATCATTTTACAAACCTGGCCCAGTGAAATTAATTCTTTCGGCCCATTAACTCTATTCCTTTAGGCCCAGAAAACCAATAATTATTTTCGGCCCAACATTTGTTTATTTTCGGCCCATGACTTGGCCCAATATTTGTTTTATTCAAGCCCATTTCTAGAACCCTACTCTTTACCCTAATTCACTTTCGTTCCCTTCCTTCCCAGACACAACACAACTCTTTCGCTCTCTGCCTTTCTGTTTCTATCTCCAGATCCCTCTCCATCTGCTTTCTCTAAATTTACTCTTCTTTGGGCGGCAGAACTCGCCCATTTTTCTAAGGTATAGTTTTCCTCTTTTTACCAAGTTATTAACTCATGCATGTTTAGATTTTTGAATTAAATTTCAATTTGGAGGTGTTTGGGTGAGTCCTGTATTTTCTGAATCGGTTTCTAATTATCTTTGTTTCCATTCTGTAATAAGGTACCAGTTCGGTTGATTAGGGTTTAAGATGGTTCAGTGGTAGCTTCTGATCTGGAAACTGCCGCAGGAGGTTAAATCTCCTCCTCAGGTAACTTTCTAGCTAATCTCCCTTACCACACCCTTTAATTAACATTGTGATTTTAATTAGGTCTTTAAGGCAGTTTGAATTTCCCATTTTAGTTTCACTCTTATACTAATTACATTGTTAAATTCCTGTTTTGAGGGTTTGAATTTGGTGGAGTTGAGAACTGGAGTGGCGTGGATTCTGATTTCGTTTGGGAGTTACTCTTTTTGGCTTCACTGCCTTGCAGTCAATTCCCTGTGGCAGCAGCTAAGTCTGCTCTTAAATTTTATTTTTAATATGTGGTGTTTTGATTCATAAGTTTAGAGTCTTAGTGTGTTACTGTGAAATTTTGTTACTGAGTGCTTAATTACGGTCTTAAACTTCTGGTTTTAACCTTCTGTTGACAATGATATTTCTTGAAAATTTTATTCTTAAACTGACTTAGAATTTATAGTGTTTTTACTCTTTATATGCTAATATAATGGGGATATGTCCCTGTTCTGGAAAATTATGCCCTGTTTTATAAGTGATTATATGACAGAACATATACTCAGACTCAGTTCCTTATTTTCTGATGAAGAACTGCTATATTCTGTTTTCTAGGTTCTGCTTAATAACTTTTAGTTTATGTTTTGTTTCAAAACTATGAACCTGTATTTTAAGTTCATTATGCTAGCCTATTAACTGATATTTTACAACATATATATATATGTATAACTGGGCTTTAAAAGGCTACACGATGGAGTCTTATGTACTGAAATCTGAAATATGTTTATGTTCTAAATCTGAAACTGTAAAGTTGATACCTCTGTTTTAGGTATAGAAAATGGTTCTAAGTGTAAGGCTTTGGTATCACTTATGTCTAATAAGTTTAATTCCAGCCTTGTAAATTTTGAAACTTAGAGTCATTTCAAATTCTAAATAAAATCTGGATAATATATATATATATATATGTTTTTTGTATTCATGGATTAATTGGAGGTCAGAATGTATCCTTAGAGATTAAACATAATTGTAAGTTAACTTCTAAAAGGTATGAATTGATGGTATAGCTAGAGCTTAAATTTCCTTACCTCAAACTTTAACTACTTCTTCTTCTTGAGTGAAAATAGGATTGTTGCACTGTGCTAGTTTTGATTTGTGTTTCTGGAGTGATAAACGTTTCAGGGGCAGCCCCTTTTCCCCTTTTATAGATTGATGCAGTGTGGTGTTCTCTATCTTAATGCTTAAGACTTAGTATAGCTAGTTAATAGCCTTTACTCTATTTTCTTGTAGATGATGGAAGGGAAGCATGGAGCATAGCATGAAAGTCTCCTCTTTCCTTTACTCAACCGAAGAGTACCAGCCTGAAGTGCTGTTTTCTCCTCTACAGCACTATGGCTGCTTAGTTTCTCCTTCCCAATGTTTCATTATGATCATCTCCTACTTACACTTATAGTAAACTATCTTTCTTTCCCTATTTTTCTTTAACTTACTGCCATGTAGTAGTTTGATGTCCCTAGTTTAGCTTTATATTGTTTTGTTTAATGACATGTATTAGAGTTTGGTGTTGGCAAGTTATGTACCAACCATAAATACTCAAGTGTTTCAACTTAATAGCTTTCTTTCCTTACTTTACTATATAAATATATATATGCATGTGCATATACTTGAGTGTAATCATACTTCTTTCCAATCCAAACAACTTGCAGTTCTTAATATATAAATATCTGTATCATGCGTGTGGTTCTATATTGTCTGTAAAATTTTATTTTAGCAACCTAATTATATATATGAATCAAGCGTATATTATATATATATATATATATATATATATATACCTAGATAAAATTTATACCACATATTTATTGTGTATGCAACCTATGCATACCATTTAAATTTTCAAGACACATACATATAACATATCCCTACACTTATATATTTCCAAAGTATATATATATACTTATATCAATATCTATCGAGATATTAATAAAAAATCGATAAATACTTATCATCTTAATCCAAAATTCTTCTTCAATTATATTAACTCTCATTAATTAACTACAACGATTAATATATAAATAACAATCGCGTTCAATTATCCTTTACTTCGATAATTAAAAGACGGGGTATTGCAATGTCATCCCTAAGTGAGGTACTAGAAAGAATAGTTTTTAGATCTCAACTCCATAAGTTATGATGAGTCACAAACATTGTGTATAATTGTCACGCCTTGACCCTCCGCCCTCCCCGGCAGAGTCCGGGTGCGCGACTAAAAGGATAACTGAATGAATGATAAGGTGGAACACTGAATATACTGAAAGCTTTGACTGATAGAACACTGAGAGCTTTGTCATACAAGGTTTTAATTTACATAGTTGGCAACATCGCCAAACAAAAACTGATAGAAACTCACGCAGCGGAATAAGGATCGACTGAAGTCTACGTGTATGAAGACACGTAGACACCCAAGACTTTAAATAAAGACCGACAAGCCCACCATAGCATCTCCCATCATCATGTCTCAACCTGCACATTTATAAATACATGCAGGGCTTAGTACATACTCAGTAGGCACATGCCAAAATCACACACATACATATATAATTGTCAATGCCGTAAGAGTGACACGTAGGGATTTTATCTTTAAAAGCACCTACGTTCACTAAATTTCTTTTGTGAAAACTGATATTTGACTGCAGTCATTTCTTTAGTATTCAAGGCCTTTTAATTTATGGTACCGAGAAGGTGGCCACCTTCTACGGACACCGAACCGGTCGACATCTTCAATGACTCACGGTCCCTTAACCGGCCAACAACTTCGAGGGCTCACGGTTAATTACTTTGTGTACACTAGTTCGAATGGGGATGCTTACCCACTGGAACCCGAATTCGATTTCATTTATTTAGATCCTTAAACAAAGAATCTTCCAGATAAGCATTGATACAAAACATAAATCAATTTCGACAAGACAATACTTTGAAACATATTTTCAATTTGAGATCCTTTCGAAAACAACATAAATAGCATACAGCACACAAAATTTTATAGAGTTAGAAAAGCCTACTTGGATAACTTTGGATTGCACTTGCTTTGGTCTCGAAACGCGAAACAGGTCTCTCGTAAGAACCTTTATAAGATCTCGTATAAGTTAAAATGCCCTTAGTGAATTTGAAATATTTAATTGTAAGAATATATTATTTTGGGTTCTTGTTTCGATTCATTAATTTAGATATTGATACTTCAGATTAATATTTTCTCTAAGATGTTGAATCATCGATTCAATTCATTCTAGTAATTGCCTTTAAGGCAATAAGTGTATTAACACTTAATGAAATAATTAATTCTCGATAATTAATTATTCATTTAAGTTCTAATTATTAACTCTTTTAAAACCTCAAATATTAATTTCTTAAATCAATCCTTAATAAAATTAGAGACATAAATTCTCTTAATCTAGATCTCAATTACTAATAAATTGGATCTCTTTGATTTAATACTTAGGCTTTAATTATCTAAATTAATAGCTCTAAATATTAAATATATATATATATATATATATATCTTACTATCTCTGCTTCCATTATTAGTATCACTAATCGATGTGGCTCAACCTTAATTAAAATGACAAGTTTAATTTAATTAAGCCTTATCTTATCACATCTTTAAACTAGTCCATTTAAATTAATTAATTGAGCTTACTAATTAATTTAATTAATTTAAGTATTAATTATCTTAAAATTAATAATTGGGCTCAACTTAATTATTTTGCGGCCCATTACAAATTATTTCGGCCCATTAGTATTAAATAATTCGGCCCAATTCTTTTACTAACCCAACCCAATTAATTTCCTTCACTAGGCCCAGACACAAAAATTCCCAGCCTAGCATTTTCTTTACTTCGGCCCACTACTCGGCCCAAAACCCGGCCCGTTTTCTAGAATACTCTATTCTTTTCCTAACCCTAATCCCTAATTCATTTCCCTTCCCACAGACACCTCGCCTCTTTCCCCCATCTATTTTTTTTCTCTGCTTCTCTTTTTTTTTCTCAATCTCACTCTGTTTCTACCTTCCTCTCGCCCTCTCCCGTCGATGGCTCTCTCTCACGCTTAATTCCCTCTGTCTCTGTTCGAGATTTCAGCTTCTATCTCTCGACTCTTCCTCTCGTCGATTCCTCTCTGTTCATGCCTCTTCCCCTCTCGTTCGAAAGGACACTCACCGAAGTCCTCCTTGCCGGCGACCTCAGGGTAAGTCCCTCTTTCTCTCACCCTCTTCCTCCTCTTCCTTCACTATTTCTGTAATCTATGTGTTACAGATTCTGCCTAATTTCTTGTTAAATTTTCCTCTGTCCTCTCCTAGTTCTCTACCTCTTCCTCCCTCTTCTTTGGGCGGCAGAACTCGTATATTTTTCTAAGGTATAGTTTTCTTTTATTTTCTTTACCAATCTATTACTCATGCATGTTAAATTAAGAATTTAAATCGGGAGATGTTTGGTGAGTTCTATATTTTCTGTATTGGTTTCCTTCCTTCTGATTATGTTTGTTTCCTTACTGTAATAAGGTACCAATTCGGTTGATTTTGGGTTTAAGATGGTTCAATGGTGGGCGTAGCTTCTGATCGGGGAACTGCCATAGGAGGTAAATTTTCCTCTTCAGGTAACTTTTAACACATCTCCCTTACTACACCCTCTAATTATCATTGAAATTTTAGTTAGGCTTTTAAAATAGTTTGAATTTTTCCAGTTTAGTTTCACCCTCAAACTGATTTTATTGCAATTTCCTGTTTTGAGGTTTAAATTTTATGGAGTTGAAGAGCTGGAGTGGCGTAACTTCTGATTTCGTTTGGGAGTTTACTCTATACTGTTTCACTATCCTGTGGTAGCAGCTAAGTTCCTCCTCTTTCCTTTTCTTTTTTCTTTTCTTATTGCTCACTAATTTGGACATAGTTAAACCTAGGATTTCTGTGTTCTGCATTTAGTCTAAGTTTGGAAACCACAATTGTAATTGTATGTTTGTGTTCTAAAATCTGAAATTGGTGCTATTTTCTGTGTTCTAAAATCTGAAATTGGTGCTATGTTCTGTACTTTATTTCTAAGTTGATATTTATGTTCTTTAAGGCTCTGCAATTATTTATGTGGCTTGCTTAATTTCTGTTGCTATTGTTCATCTGCCTTATGCTTCATGTTCTTTTAAAGTTATCTTCTTGAAGGTCAACACATTATTATTTCTGAAATGGCTTGGAAACACGAAAATTAAGTCTTATGTTTCTGTTCTGCAATTTGTACTATGTTTTAACTGATTACATTAACAGAAAGTATACTCATACTCTGTTCCTTATTTTCTGATGAAGAAAGCTAGATTCTGATTTTTAAGTTCTGTAATATAGCTTTGAGTTTGTTTTTCAAAACTGTGAACATAGATTCTAAGTTCACTCTCTAGCTTTTAAACTGCCATTTCAAAGCATATATATATAACTACATACTCTGTTTTCATAACATTACTGGAAGGAGAAAGCAGTTTGATGTTTCTGTTATTTTGCTTGGGTTTCACAGTGTATATGTTACATTTTCTGTTTTCATGTATTAATTAGGAAACAGAACAGTTTGTATATAATTATAAGTTGAGATTATAAGAAATATAAATGGAAAGTAGAGCTAGAGCTTAGTTTCATTACCTTAACTTGAACTACTTCTTCTTGTGTGTAAATGAGATTGATTGCACTGTGATAATATTTATGTGTTCTTGGGGTGTTAAATGTTTAAGACCATGTTTATCAATGACACTACACAACCTTCACAACCCAATCATCCAAATAAAATATTAATTTCTCTCTCTTCCACCTATACAACCCACAATATAACCCATTTCCACAACCTTCATACTTTATCCATGACACCAACTCTAAAATTTTTATCTTTTATTTTCATTTATCATATATTATATATATACATTATATTTAAAATAAATAATTATATTATAATTATAATTTATAATTTAAATTTTTTAATTATAATAATTAATTATTTTATAAACTTAAAATAAATAATGAATTTATTAATTCAATACCAAATACATATGAAATAGATACATAATTGAAATGAAGTAAACCAAAATACAAATACATGCATTAGATAATAAATTACAAAATCAATAAATAAACGACATTACATATTAATTATTAGTGCCAAATTTTTGCCAAATATGCTCAATCAAATCGTCTTTCAAGAGATCATGAACTTCTTGATTGCGAAGTTGTTCTCTGTTCACCATATATTCACCTAAATCCGCAATACGTTCAGTAGAGTACTGAAAAGGTTCATCATCATCTTCTTGTCTTCTTGTAGGTCTATCCATAAGAAATTCAGTAGGATCATAATAGTTACGATATGTATCTCGCTCATCCTCCACTATCATGTTGTGCATGATAATACAAGCAATCATAATTTTTCCCATTAAACACTTGTCCCAAGAAAGACACGGGCGGCGAAGATATGCGAAACGAGCTTGTAGAACACCAAATGCTCGCTCAACATCTTTTCTAACGGACTCTTGGTGTTGAGCGAACAATTTGTGCTTTCGGATTAGTGGAGATGGAATTGACTTGACAAATGCAGCCCATTTCGGATATATTCCATCAGTTAGATAATACGCCCTATCATACTCTTGACCATTCACAATGTAACTAATCTTTGGTGTACGACCTTCCAAGACATCGCTAAAAACAGGAGATCGGTGAAGAACATTAATATCATTGCAAGTACCTGGTGTTCCAAAGAAAGCATGCCATATCCATAGGTCGTATGATGCAACAGCTTCCAAAATGATTGTTGGCCTTCCACTTTTTCCTGCATATTGTCCAGCCCATGCTGATGGACAATTTTTCCACTCCCAATGCATGCAGTCAATACTTCCTATCATGCCCGGGAATCCACGTTGTTCCCAGACATAAAGTAGTCTTGCCAAATCTTGTTCATTAGGTCGTCTTAGGTAGGTGCCCCCAAAACAAGAAATGACACCATCAACGTATTTTTCTAAAGCTTGTCTTGTGACAGCACCACTGATTCGCAAGTATTCATCAACAGCATCAGCCGATGACCCATACGCCAATACTCTCATAGCTGTTGTACATTTCTGCAATGGCGAAAGACTTCGTCTACCGGTAGCATCACACCGTTGCTGAAAATATACGTCGTTGTTGGTAACTGCCTCCACTATACGAAGAAAGACACTTTTTTGCATACGGAATCTACGCCGGAAGAGCTGCAAATTATATGTCGGATTTTCGACAAAATAATCATTCATCAAACGTTCTTCACCAACTTCACGTTCTCTATTGCAATACCTTCTTCTTGCTCTGTGGGTGGGATCTCCTGTGAGGAGATTAGGATTGCTTATTATTGCATCTTCGATTATGCGATCAACGTAAGAATTTTGTTGAGTAACCCGTTCTTCCCACTCCCGGAGATCATTCATATTGGCAGAATCAGAGCTTGAACTTGTATTTGGACTTGGATATGGAGATGAAGATGAGCTTTCATTGTAAGAAATTTCTATACTTGGATCTGGTGATGATCCATCATTGTAAGACATTTCTGTATTTAGATATGACGATGAACCATCATTGTAAGACATTTTGCACTGGGTGTGGGTAAGAGAATATGAGAAGTGAATTATTGCAAATGAGGGTAAACAAAATATTGTATGTGAACTTGTATATGGCTTTGGAATGATATATAAGGTCATCTCAAAATTACTATTTAATTTTAATTATTCAATTAAATTGTGTAGTTTATGTGTTAGAAAATAGCATGTGAAGTATGCTCTTATGTCAGATATTCGTCTAATTGCATGTGATCTCTGATCATAGCTATGGATTGACAGCTCACAAATTTGTCTAAATGTGTATGTGTTAGACAATAGCATGTGATATTTGACAAATTAAATTTCATGTGTCAGACTTTATTATGAAATTTGACAACTCACAATATTCGGAAAATTGTGTAGTAAATGTATTAGATGAGACACTAGCATGTGATCTTTTTACTCACATTATTGATTCATTTTCTAACTTTTGACGTATAGTATAGATTAGACACTAGCATGTGATATTTTTACTCACATTATTGATTCATTTTCTAACTTTTGAGGTATAGTATAGATTAGACACTAGCATGTGATATCCCTATTCATTATTGATTCATTTTCATTATTGTGTATAGTAGATATTAGACACTAGCATGTGATATTCCTATTCATTATTGAGTCATTTTCTAACTTTTGACGTATAGTATAGATTAGACACTAGCATGTGATGTTCCTATTCATTATTCATTATTGATTCGTTTTCATTATTGATATTTGACTACTTAAATGGTATGTGAAGTTTGCTCTTTTAGCTAAATAGCATGAATTAAAAAACATAAAGAAATATAAAGAAAAATTACATAAAAATTTACTAGATGATCCTTAAAAAAGCACACATTACAAGATGATCCTTAAAAAAGTTACAAGAAAATAACTAAATGACATTAATTGAAAAACATAAAGAAAAATTACATAAAAATAAACTAAATTCACTCCTTAAACACAATTGCCATTAGTCGGCATTTCACCTCTTCTTCTGCTGGGGTTAGATGATCCTTAGACAACAACTTGAACAACATTTTTTCTTTTCTTTCCATAGCATCATTTTCTAACTTTTGACGCTCAAGGGCTATTTTTTCGCGCATTATCTCAGTTTCACTCTCCCTAGCAAGCCTCAATGACCGAAGTTCTTCAGCAAAATTAGTAGTATTAGATGAAGATTGTGATGCTTTACCTTTCCCTTTCCTTTTTGCCATGTCTCTACCCAAAGGACGAACATCAGTTGGATCTTCTCCAGTTAGATTTTCTGGATTTGATGGTACTGAATATGCTCCATCTTCACTAGTTCTTGACCTTTTTGAGCTCCCACCACTTTCTTCATTATTATCTTCAGTTTGAGTGGTCCTTTTTGGATAACGATTTGATGTTAAGGACCACTTGGGGTGTTTACACATCACTTCATTGAACACAACCAAGTCCAGAAACTTGTTTCCACTTGCTTCATAAATTGTGTGAGCTTCCTTCTCAACATCTTTCTCGCTCATTCCACTTCGTTTTCGACTACTTGCCTCCAGGTATGAAGCAAGCCACTTACTTCCGTTTTCAGAAATTCTTTTCCATCGACCTTTCATTGATTGAATATTTCTTTCAGATATTTCATCTGGCTTTTCTTTTTGATACTCATGATACATGGCATGTACTCTTGACCAAAGTGATGAATTCTTTTGATTTTTACCTCGTTTACTATCTTCACTAACATAGCACCAAGATGACATTAGGGCAACATCTTCTTTCACCCGCCAAGGTACTTTTGATGTCTTTTGATTTGAGTCTGTCGGCTCAACACCTGTAAATAAATTGCGAGAGACATTTTGAAATGATGGAGCTTGTTCAGATATGGGTGTTTGATTGAGATTTGGAGAAAACTGAGTGTTTGGATAATATGCAGAATTTGATTGATATTGAGAGTTTGGATGAAAATTTGGATAATTTTGGGAGCCAAGATAATTTTCATAATTTTGATAATTATGAGAATCTGGGTAATTATCAGAATTTGGATAATTTTGGGAATTTGAATAATTTTGGGAATTTGGATAACCTTGGGAATTTGGATAACCTTGAGAATTTGGAAAATTATTTGGATTCATGATTTGGGTAATGAAATAAAATTGAAATGTTGAGAAATATGTGAGAAAATAGATGAAAATTGGTTGTGCTTCAAAAAATATGAAGATGGTACTCTATTTATAGAGAATTTAAAATCATGAATTTTCATATATTTTGTATATTTTTTTGATTAATATTATTTAAATTAATTAGTAAATATAAATTAAAACTAATATAATTGGGTTATCCAATAATATGGTGCCAAGTGGCACCATATTATTGGATAACCCATTATGAAAGAAGGTTGGCTAGCCGAGCGATTATGGGAGTGTCATAGCCATCTTTTGATTTTTTATTTAATTTGGTGACATGACTGTTTTGTTTTTTGCTATGACACCCTCTTGGGTGTCATCAATAAACTCAGTCTAAGGGCCCTTATGCTCCTTTTATAGTTGGATGTAGTGTGGTAAGGTTAACTTAAGGCTTAAGTCTTAATGGAGCTAGTTCTAATAGCCCTTACTCTATCACTTGTAGGTCATGGAAATAAAGCATGGAGCAGAGATTACAACTCCCTTCACTCAACCGAAGACTAAAGTCTTCTCTGCACCACCTTCCTCCTCTGCAGCAGCATGGCTGCTCACTTTCCTTTCTTTATTTGCAGCACCATCATCACCTCTCTTACACCTATGGAAGCTTCTTTTTCTTCCTTTTGTTTTTCTTTTACACACACTAGTGTAGCTATCTTTTTAGTCTAGTATTCACTTTACTGTGGCCTATGCAGCAGCATGGCTGCTTACTTTCTACTGTAGCAGTTGTGCTGCTTTATTCCTCCCATGTGCTTATTTTCATCATTACTTACACATATAGAAATATTTTCTTCCTTCCTTATGTTACATGCTGATGTGCAACTTTATATAAATAGCTTAGGTCTTAGTTAATTTGTTTTAATGTGATGTATTATATGGTTTGGTGTTAGCAGGCTACATACCAACACATATGTATATAATATAACTTCTACTCAAGTGTTTTCATTTATTAGCTTTCCTTACTTTACTAAATATCTTTGCATGCATGTACTTTCCATACTTGAGTGTTGTCTTACTTTCTTCCATAAGATAGCTTGCAGGTTCATATTTATCTATATGTACATATTAGATCTCATGCGTGTAGTTTCCTATCTTGCAAAATCAGATTTCCAAACAACATATATATATATATATATGGGTACAGTGGCGGACGCAGAATTTTTGCTCCGGGGGTGCTCCACTATAAATATTAATTCATATAAAATAATAAAAATATGTGGAACAACGATACAAAAATTACAATATTAACCAAAAAGACAAACATATAAATATTTTGTACATTAGAAGTAGTTCAATACATTAATATTCACCCAAATATCAAAACATAGAGAAATTATAACTATTTTTCTCTAGGGAAGTGGTGACAACTGATATTTACGTGTAGCCATCGTTTGAAAATACTGCAAAATCGACTCATTATCAATTGTTGAAAAAATATCCTTCTCAATATACACAACTAATTTTTCTAAAAAGTCCGCCCGATAATATAGGATAAAATACTATTTTTTGCAATTTTTATTTAATTTAAATATCACTGTAATATTTATATTTTTTATAACTTTGATAGAAATTAAATAAATGACTTTTAAAGTTTTAATTGTTTATTTTAGGATAAGCAAACGGTCCCCACCTTAAATAACCCCTCCAACCCCGTCCCACTGAGCCCACTTACTCACTCACTCACATAAAAGACAAATAATTGATAATTTGAGAGACTTAGTTGTTGTATGGGTAATCTCAATACTTTGTTGTAAAAGAAGAAAAAAGTAAAGAAAAAAGAGTAAATTCTCCATTACACTACAGTGCTCACCGCTTATTTTTGCTGAGTTGAATCCGGCTTCATCCAGTTAGATAGCAAGTTAGCAACTAGCCTGTGAAAAATGAGGGAAAACGTTTGGGCAACTCTATATGAAGAAGAAAAGCAAATCAAATACAAATATGCAATAGTTATTGGGCTACTTTATGTATTTGGGCTGAGAAGAATTAATTTTAAAGTTAAATACACAATTTAAGTTATTAGGCTTTAATTATTTATGTTAAGGTTGAATATGATAATAAAACGTGGGTTTTTTTTAATTGAATGATATATTTTAATTAATTTTGATTAATTGAATAATTAAATTTTGATTAATATTTGTTAATTTAAAATAATTATTTAATTAGAACTTGATGAGGCGATTGACGGTTCTACGTGACGTTCAATGCGACTAATTTTTTAGGGATCGAGATGGTAGGGGAGCTATTCGTACCACGGCGAAGGGTGCTATGTCGAAAATTTATCATCGAAAAACTAAAAAAAAAAATTATTTTTTGGATGGGGGTGCTTCAGCCCACCCTAGCACCCCCCTGCGTCCGCCACTGTATGGGTAACATGATTAATATATATATATTAAAATCTTAACCACACAACTATATTGTTGTATGCATCCCAGGTATATCATTTGTATAGTTCTCTAATTGTATAACATATATCTATACTTATATATCCAAAGATTAAAGCCTATACTTTAAATTTTAATATTTCTTAAGATATATATCAAGAATTCTTTAAATACTTGTTATCTTAAACCATATCTCTTAAGAATTTTAAATCAATTAAATTCTTCATTTCTTAAGTTCTTTAAAGCACAAAATAAAATCTAACCCATTTCACTTCTTATCAATTTAAAACAAACGTTTAATATATTTTTTTTTATCTCCGATTATATTACAAACACGTTCGGATATAGTTTACTTCGATAATTAAAAGACGGGGTATTACAGTAATTGACAATCATCTATGGTCATATATAACCCCTTGGAAGGGTTCGAATGAACGTCAACATAAGCTCTCAAGGTTCGATGTATTATAGGTTACCAACATGCATGATGCTGAAGGGAAAATATTGGAATGTTGAATTCAACATCTTTTATATGTCGGGTAATACACGAGAGAGCTTATGAGTGTGTGGTCTTCCTCAATTAAAAATGACATAACACATATTTGAGGATAAGTCCTTCAATTGAAGAGCTATTAGAGTATTTGATATGTTTTAGTCGAAAAGGGCACGCACTACCGCAATTAGACGAAATGTTCGAGGATCTGATAACACTTCCAATCAAACATTTATATTAGTATATCAATAGGAACAATTCGTAATGATTTAAAATGTTATTAAAGATAACATATTTTTAAAATAAAATCAAAATTTTCTAAATTTATACATCGATGTCTCAATTATAAATCAAATTATCCGTGAATTGCACGAGATTTATTAATAGTACATTATAATAATGGTTACGGAATGTCATTTATAGTAACTTTGTTTTTCTATCTTCACAACTTTTTATTTATAATAATCATAATAAAATTAATATATTGTATTTATTTCAACATTGATATGAAGATGATAGTACTAACTTTTGTTCATGTTGTGTAGAAGTTCCACTAAACTTGGTCTTAGTAATATTGTAGAGTTGGAAAGTGGATAGAAATACAATTCTTCCCAATATGTTATTTCGTTGCATAAAAATATTTTTGTGCGGTCGACATTTCAATTCAGTTTGCTATCTATTTCTTGTGTTTGTAAATGTAAAGACGTTGGAGAGTATTTTTTTAATATAAATTTATTAATTGATATTCAATATTATTGTATTTATTAAATGTTCTCCTCATATTGCACTCGAGATTCCTATATTTTAGTTGAGATTTGAGTATTTTCAAAAATATTTACAAATAGTCACATTAAGATAAATATATTTAGATATTATTTTAATATTTTTTTATAATTTTCGAGAGCATTTGAACAAGTAATTAATAATTTTAGGTAACACATATTAATAGTATATTTTATAAATGGAGATAAAATAAATAAATCAAACTACTTACTAGTAATGATTAAATTAAACATTCCCATATATATAGTTGAACGGAAGTATATAAAATAATTCAATTACCCAATAGGTTAGTTTAAAAAAACTTATTTGGTGTGATATTATTTATATTATAATTGATTGCCCATTGCATTGTCATATAATTAAAGATGTAAAAATATAAAAATAATAAAATTATCAATATTCTTAATTTATGACAAAACGCAATAATTTCTCCCTTGCTTGTATTCCTCATAAGTAATTGAATATAGATCCACCGCTCATATTGCAACTAAAATATTTTTATTATTGCATAACATGAAATACATATCTAATCTATATTAATTTTGAAATGTTATTTTTTTAAATTTACAAATTATTATTTAATATAATTTTATAAAAAAAATTATTATTGATAATATATAGAAATAAAAAAACTATAACCATATTTATAAGTAGTTATTTTTATTTATTTAAGAAATAAAAAAATATAGATAAATGGAGGGGTCATTAAAAAATAGAAAAACGAAAAAACTATGAACCCTCCATTTATCTAAAATGAAAATTAAAACTCTTATTGTATCATTTAATTTACAATACATATTATATATATCTTTACTAATGAAAATATTTTTTACACATAAAATAAAACTTACGGAAAGAGAAAAAATAATTATTTATAAATTAATAAGTAATATATTTAATTACCATTTACAAAATTAAAGTTATTTATCTAATTACCATTTATTTAATTATTTATCTTATTATCCAAGTTGCCTCAAATAACCTAGAGTCAATCACTGTGATTCAATATTTTTTAGATAAATAGAGGGGTCATTAAGGAAATGTTTTTTTATAATTTAATGTCATAAATGTTGTCTTCAACAACTCAAACCCAATTACTGAAATTGATTTTTTCTTTAAGGTACCGATGAACTATAAATATAGATATAGATAACAATATTAACTACACAATAACAATATCAAAACTAAGATAGTTGTGAGAGAAGTGTCTGCCTCCACCTTCACCTCAAACCTGACAGACCAGTTCCAAAATGTCTGCCTTTGCTTCCACACCTCCGACTCCACCAACTACACCTCCACACCAATCCACACCCCCCCCCCCCCCCCCCGACATACACACACTTCAACCTTCACCTCAAGCTTCACAGACCAAGTTCTTTGTTCATGTTGTGTAGAAGTTTCACTAAACTTGGTCTTAGTAATATTGTAGAGTTGGAAAGTGGATAGAAATACAATTCTTCCCAATATGTTATTTCGTTGCATAAAAATATTTTTGTGCGGTCGACATTTCAATTCAGTTTGCTGTCTATTTCTTGTGTTCGTAAATGTAAAGACGTCGGGGAGTATTTTTTTAATATAAATTTATTAATTGATATTCAATATTATTGTATTTATTAAATGTTCTCCTCATATTGCACTCTAGATTCCTATATTTTAGTTGAGATTTGAGTATTTTCAAAATATTTACAAATAGTCACATTAAGATAAATATAATCATTTTTGCTAATGTATATTATTAGATATTATTTTAATTTTTTTTTTTTTATAATTTTCGAGAGCATTTGAACAAGTAATTAATAATTTTAGGTAACAAATATTAATAGTATATTTTATAAATGGAGATAAAATAAATAAATCAAATTACTTACTAGTAATGATTAAATTAAACACTCCCATATATATAGTTGAACGGAAGTATATAAAACAATTCAATTACCCAATATGTTAGTTTAAAAAAACTTATTTAGTGTGATATTATTTAGAGTTATTTATGAAATATGCCCTCTTCTATAACATATAAATGAGAAGTGCCCTCTTTTGTAAAAATCTATGAAAAGTGCCCAAAAAGACTATTTTGCCCATGATTAAAATGGACAAATTTCTCTATTACATATATGGTTAATTATAATTAGTATTTCAAAATGATTTCAATTAGTAAGATGCTCAAAATAATTTATGATGGTAATAAAAAATAAAAAATAAAAAAAAAAAAAATTAAAAATTCGGAAGGTTTTCATTCTATATCAAAATCTGGTCGATGAATAGTGACCGGGTTTTGATGAATAGTGACCGGGTTTTGGAATAGTGACCGTTTTTACGACCGGGTTTTTATAAACATATTTGAGCATATTACTTATTGAAATTAGAACATGTTGATCAGTTATTTGATCATTTATTTGCATGTTTTGAGATAAATCGTGGCATTATACACTAGCTACGATGGCATTATACACTAGCTACGAGAATGGTATCAGAGCCCTAGGTTTATTAAGGAATTATATTTATTTATTGCATTTAATTATTTCCTAACGGAGGAGACTCCAAGAGAAAATATGGATCCGGACGCTTGTCCGAGATGCTTTAGTTACAGGAATTTTCTCCAAATATTGGAGATTATGGACAGACGACACCAAGAGACATATCTCTTTTGGTCCAACAAGTTAGATGAAGGGACTCACGGTCCTTTATCTACCACCGAGAAATCGAGTATCCTCTCCATGATGAGTAGATACCAAGATCTACAGGTGGCAAACCTCTTACTTCAAGGAGAGGTACACCAACAAATGGAAATGGGACATTCAACCCATTTCTAATGAGTCAAGACAGAAGGGAGACCCCGGCCTTCCGAGAAATCGACCCCGACATATCAAAATTCTCGGTTGATTTAAGGGAGATCCAGAAGACGGTACAAAATTACGGCAACCGCCTAATTAATGTACCCCAGGAGATTAAAAGAATATCTATCCAACAAGATGACATTCTAACCATCTTGAAAGATATTCAGAGTCGAGTTGGCCAATTGGAGAACAGATCTCTTCCCGAAAGAAGGAACCGGATGCTATTCCCCGAAGGGCCAAAATACCCTCAACCCGTAAAGGATAAAGGAAAAGATCCTCAAGTGGAAAGATATGTACGATTATTTCAAGGTGAAAAATCATGAGTAACCTTGAAAGAATCGGACTTGAAGATCTACAAGAGTTAGCAGAATCTTTTGCTAATATGAAGGTGGTTGATCTCAAGATGAACCAACACCAGGTGGCGCACATCAGGGAGGGAAACGCTGCTGTACCATTAAATCAGCAAGTACCACCACCACCTGAAGAAGTCATGAGAGAAGCTCGTGATTTCCATGCTGGACCATCATATACCTCGACGGTACCAGACGAGGCCATACTGATGGAGAGAACCAGAAGGAGAAGACAACCCCGAATCCAAGATTCACCGGTTGGAAAGGCTACCCTGGATCCCATCCATCCATACGGCGTAATGCTTGATCTTGATGAAGTTAGTTTCAAAGATCGAGAATCAGTGATAGACGAGTGGGGAGGAGCAATGCGGATTGCAGCAGCTACTCTCGATGTTAACAAAGAAGGACTGGTCAAAATTCTGGAAACCAGTCTCGCAGGCGTAGTAAAAATCGCCTGGGAAGGATTACACCTCGAAGTAAGAAATCAATGCTTCGAGGTGGAATCCTACTCGGAGATTATCCGAAGAATGAGTGTCCTCTTCAAGGACCATTTCATCGGAGAAGGATATTATGAGGGATTCGATAGAGAGAAAAGAAGAAAGTATCTATTGGCGTTATATAATCTAAGACTTACGGTCTTGGATCCAAAAGCGCTAAATAAATTTCTTCAGCTCTTTACGATCTACCAGCATCAGTCAAAAGCTGATGAGACGATTGCGAAGGAAATTTTCTTCTTAAAATTTCCGAGCCCATGGAAGGAGATGATGATAAGAGATTATATCCCCAAGGGCAGTGATAGCATCGCCAAAAGGATGTCTTATGTACATCAAAAGCTTTCAGAGTGGTGTCAACAAGCTACTGCTCAGAAAAATCTGAAGAAGCTGCGAAGAATCAACAAAGCAGCTCACCTAAACTGTGAAGATAATGATCTTCCAGTTGTTATTGGAGGCGAGCCATCAATAACAAAAAGACGAAAGAATAGGTACCAACCCTATTCCAAAGAAAGAAATCTAAGAGGAAGATCTTGGAAACCAAGGACGATGTGGTCTAGACAGAAGGCTAGATCATACAAAACTGGACAAAGAAGCGGACCAGCCAGAAGCAGGGGCTCGTTCCAAGGATCCGGTTCGAGAACTCCAGCAAAGAAAACTTTTAGAAGAGCTCATACCAGAGCTAATGAAAGTTTTAAAGATTGTAATTGCTGGACCTGTGGAGCCAAGGGGCATATTTCAACAAATTGCCCAGATAACGAGCAGAGAGGCATGCGAAAGTTCGAATCTACTCCAGACATCGAAGATGCCATATATTATCAAGATTTGGTACAAGTGTACCAATTTGAAGATATACCCTCAGATGAGAGTATATACGAGCAAGAAGAGATTCTTAGTAAGGATGAGGATTCTGATGGATCTACAGAATCTTCAGACTGAAGCAGAATCTTGTCATCAGGAAAGGGAAGATCGGACTGGATTCTCTAGTCGAACGATGATTTCGCCAAACCTGATCGAGAAAATCATGAAGAAAACTTTGAATGTTCAGAAGTATCAAGGTTTTAATGCCAGCAACCTAGACGAAGTACTGAGGAATTTCAGTCTAGGAAGAAGGAAACATCATATCGTCTACGGAATCACTAGACGAGAGATGTCACTTCCGATCGAGTTTACTGGGAATCAAGTGGAGATGCAATTGATTCCAGCCAGCGACATCCGGGAGGATTTGGAGAAACTCAAACCAGAAATTGCTGAAAAAATGAGATGGATTCATATCGGGGCAATACAACTGGTTCTCAAATCCACGATGTTCACAGGAATTGATGCTCCAATCGACATAGCTATATGTGATAGGAGGATCAGAAACCTACAAGATTCGGTGATGAGAACCATCTCGGGGAATCTTTGTGCAGGCCAAGTCGTGGGGATTGTATATCCTAAGATTGCATACAATCTCAACGACTCGGGTTTCAGTAAAGCTCTGACGCTTTATCAGGATTTCAAGAGGAAGGAGTTATTGGATGAGGGGAATACACCTTATTCGATAACATATCAGATTTCGTATGCACTTTCCAACTCCCATCATACGGAGTTATTCTTAGGAAAGCCGTTTATCGAAATACCTGATATCTTCAAGAAGGTGACTACAGCAATTGGTCCCGATAGAATGGAGATTCCACAAAGGAGGGAGGTTAACATTCGAATTCAAGAGAGGCCAGTCATAAGACATGATCAAAGTCTTAAGATAAGCTCAGGAAGACTATCCTTCCAAGGAGATAGAATTATATCTCAACCCTTTGGGAGGAAACTTATCCAAGAAAGTCAGCCCCAATTCCCAGGGAATCCTCAAGTTTCAGTCAATCTGAAATGTCCAGAGGGATGGAGAGGGATGACAACCAGATTTGATGCTACAAGATGGGAAAATAACTTTCCATGTAGTGTCTTATATTATCTCCAGCAGCCGGAGGTTAACCATTACAATGGAACCCTTGACCTAGGGGGTTTTATGGTAGAGGTTAAAGGCAGAGCAGGACGAGAAGATGTCCTGATTCTAGGGCGGGATTTTTTGGAAAGATTCAAGCCTTGGAAACCGATGGACCAAGGGATGATGATTACGATAGAAGAAAGACGACTTCTAATCGTATGACAAGCCCTTTCTCGATATACATTCCAATGGGAGTGTTATATGAAAAATATAAGGCAGAGTACTTCTCGGCCTATATTGATTCAGGTGCAGGCATATGCACAGCAAGAAGGGGAATTTTCCCAGCAGAAGTTGAGGATACTTTACCTCAAATTGCTGGCAGAGATTTCTCTAAAAGGATTTTACTCTTATCCAAAGGAGTAAAAGAAGTGGAAATACTAATTGGAGGCGCGGGACAAACACCTTGGTATAAGGTTAAGACTCCACCAATTTATTTCCATGATACGGGAGCTGATGTTCTGTTAGGAAACAATTTCCTACAGATGTTCAAGCGATACACGCAGGACAATGAGCAAAGAAGATTAGTGTTCACAACTAATTGTGAGCATAAAATCATTGTTCAGAGGCTAAGGAAGGCGTTTAATCGCCAGATACCATTCACTTTTCGCAGCAAGCGTGGTGATATGAAAGATGAAGGAAAACTTCGTCAACCAAAGATGAAGGATCAAAGGAGGTTTAGCGAAGCAGTGCTTAGCTGTATCCGGGAGGTTGATCTTGAAGATGAGGAAATACATATCCTCAAGGCAGCTTTAATTCCTAACAAAGAAATTAAGGTTGAAATGCAGGTGTCCCTTGCAGATGTCAAAAGGAAGATCTCGAGATGCTACAATGAGAATCCTTTGGCCTGGTGGGATAGGAACCAACTCAAAGCAAACTTAAAGGTGAAGCCAGAAAGGGTGCATGAGTTCGTTAGATTCAGACCTATCCTGATGAACTTGATTGATCAGAAGGATATGAGAATTATTATCAAGGAACATCTTGATATGAAGTTGATCGAGCCGGCTAGCTCACCTTACAGTAGCCCTGGGTTTCTGGTAAGGAATCATGGTGAGATCAAGCGAGGTAAACCTAGACTTGTCATTAATTACAAAGGGATTAATGATATTCTAGAGTTTGATGGATATTTCATTCCAAGTAGAGATCATCTTATTAACTGCATACGCAATGCTAAGGTCTTCTCAAAGTTTGATTGCAAGTCAGGTTTCTACCAGATTCGCATGGAGGAAGAAAGCAAAAAACTTACAGCTTTCTCAACACCACAGGGGCATTTCGTTTGGAACGTAATGCCAATGGGGTTAGCTAATGCTCCCCAGATTTTCCAGAGAAAGATGGATAATCTTTTTAAAGATTATTTCTCTTTTATGTTTGTCTATATTGATGATATACTTATAACATCAAAAGATATGGATGAACATATCAAACATCTTGATTTATTTGCAGATGTTTGTTATAAAGAAGGATTAGTGCTTTCAGAGAAGAAGGCAGTAATTGCAACCCAAAAAATGGAGTTTTTGGGGATAGAGATCGATGAGTCTGGAATAACTTTGCAAGAACATATTGTGCAGAAGGTCCAGGATTTTCCAGAAACATTAAAAGAGAAGAAACAACTTCAGAGTTTTCTGGGAGTTGTTAATTTCGCAGGAATGTTTATCAAAGATCTTGCGAAACACAGGAAGGTCTTTAGTAATCTACTAAAGAAAGATGTTCCATTTATATGGACGGAAGAGCATAGACAGGGAATGAAAAAGCTAAAAGGGGAATGTAAAAATCTCCCAAAGCTTTCTATTCCACAGGATGAGGATGATCTGGTCCTCTATACAGATGCAAGTGATCATTGGTGGGCGGCAGTCCTCATGAAGATCACTCCTTATGGAGAAGAACCTTGCAGATATTGTAGTGGTTTATTCTCAGAAAATGAGGCCATTAGATGGCATATCAACGAGAAGGAATTCTTTGCAGTAGTAAAGGCTTTTAAAAAATGGCCTTTATTTTTATTAGCAAAGAAATTTACTTTAAAAGTTGATAATACACAGGTTAAAGCTTTCCTAAGAAATAACATAGCATCAAAACCTGAAAATGCTAGGTTACTTAGATGGCAAGCTTTATGTCAATATTATATTTATGATATTGTCGTGTTAAAATCTCATGAAAATATTCTTGCAGATTTTTTGACAAGAGATGGAGCCAGCTGAGGTTAGATCCATCATGCTAGCCCAAAAGCATCTCCGAGAAAATTTGGAAATGCTCTTGGAAGAATGGGACGAGTGCGTTCTCCATGCCGATCAAATGGGGAAGATGCAAGCTACCGATAAGACGAAAGTCTCGGGTAGGATACGAGCCAGTATGCTGACCAGTACTCAGTTATGGTCGGCTTTGGAAAAGCCAATCCTGCGGGCTTCCAGAAAACCTCTGGATATAGCAGAGTTTCGTGTTCCGGCACCTAAACCGGCAGATGGGGATTCAAATACCCCTCTTGCAAGTTCTAAGTCAGTGGAGTCTGAACCACTGGCCCAAGAAAATGATGATGCTAAGACTTCACCGTCTGAACCATCATGTCAACCTTCCACCTCTGGGGTAAAAGAGGGAGAGATTAGCCTCAGGCCTATGACAGGCAAATCTGAGTCTAATACTAATTTGATTATTTTCTCTTCTGCTGAACAGGCTTATCAAGCGAGCTGGGAGAAATTACTCACAAGAGCAGGTATTAATCCTAGTAATACCAGGATTGATGGCTCGGGGAAATATCCAAGGGTATGGATGATGCCCGGATCAAAACCCCAAGATGTCAAGCAGTGGTATGAATTTGGGGCCCTTGCCTCAGTTTATACTACGTCCCCAGCGTTTCCTGAACTTAAAGGTCTACCCCGATGGATCCAGGAAGCAGTTTATGATACCTGGGCAAACAACGAACAACTTTGCCGAGGTGATACATTGGAGCTGTATTTCATAAGTGCAGCCCCAGAACCTGCAGGAAAGGGGAATCATGAAGCCTTCCATTACATAAGGCTACGAAGACCCCGAATGGATGCCTTCAACCAAATCAAGGCACCAACTAGTGAAATTCCAATGATCGCCGCAATCTCAGATGATCAAATAACAACAAGGCGAGCATGGGGATTATGGGTCTGTCTTACAGAGATGGACAAAGTCAAGTTTCCATTCAAGTTCTTTCAGAACTCAGCGAATGGATCATTCTTGTTAAATACTATGACAGGGAAGACAACCAAGTTTGCAGAAGAGGCTTTTGAGAGAAAAAGAACTCTTCTGTGGGAAAACAAGATGGCGATGAGTAAAGAGACCCATCGCAAGTTCTGCAATATGGCTCATGTTGGCCATTGGGCGTCCAGGATATGTTCAGATTGTCCAGCCCAACGTGAACCTGAGTTCGGAAAAGGCTTCTTACCTAAACCAGATAAGAAGAAGTTTCGAGCCAACGAGTATGAGGAGATGAAGACTCCTCCAAAAGGAAAGGCTCCAAGGGGCCCTCCAAAAAAGACAGATGGCCGACAGAAATAAAGCGGTCATGTGAGGATAAAGCAGAAGATGCTTTCGGTAAAAGAAAGCATCTGATAAAGCAGAACCCACTAAAAAGAAAACGACAATGGTGGGTGGAAGAAAAGGACGTTCCACCATAAAAATCGTCGGTGGAATAAAAGATGGACCACTAATTCAAAGAAGGGGTCCAGCCACTAAGAGATGTTTGTGTCGGCAGCATTATCCGGACCCAGCTTCACGTGAAGAAGCATTATTGACGGATAAAGCATCCGAGGCAATTATTGAAGGAAGGAGGAGTCTTCCAACCTCCTATATAAACCAGCCATTGGGGAGAGTAGAAGGCATCGAAAATCTTCCTTACTTCTCTCCAACAATAAACATTGTATTCCTATTAAGTTTATGCGAGTAGTTTTTCTTTCCGCTACCATAGGTAGCTAAACAAGTTAGTCTCCTCCCTAAAGGAGATTAAATTAGTATGTAATATATATTTATAATTCCTTAATAAGATTTGGGCTTTTGTTCATCATCTTCTAGATTTATAATTTTCTTATTTTTACCAACATATATACTTATACGCCCCGGGTAGGAAACGAACGAGGGCTGTGCTGTGAGCTGTTGAAGGAGTCTGCGTCTGGAATCCATAAGGTGCTCCTGGTGGTTGGACGAGGTCCCTAAAACTTCCGGTGGATACGACCCGACAGCTTATCGGTCAAAGAAGGTATAAACAGTTGGTATTAATATTGAATTTATACGGAAGCATGATGGGCCTGATTGAAATGCATGATTTATACTATTTGAAGTATTAATTTGTTTTAACTATATGGTTATGGAGAAATTTTGTTAAGAAAGGGTATTATGGTCCAAAACACATAATTTGGGTACTTTTGATAGAGTTTTACAAAATAGGATAGTTTTCAATTTTAGTTACAAAAGAGGGTATTCTTCATATATAGCCCTATTATTTATATTATAATTGATTGCCCATTGCATTGTCATATAATTAAAGATGTAAAAATATAAAAAGTAATAAAATTATCAATATTCTTAATTTATGACAAAACCCAATAATTTCTCCCTTGCTTGTATTCCTCATAAGTAATTGAATATAGATCCTCCGCTCATATTGCAACTAAAATATTTTTATTATTGCATAATATGAAATACATATCTAATCTATATTATCTTTGAAACGTTAATATATAATCAATTTAAACTTGTGTTTTGTATGATTTATTGTCACGCCCGCCCTTCACTAAGGATAGTAAAGTCGGGGAAATCGTGACTATGGAAGGGATTAAAGAAACGGGGATAGAAGTGGGGAAACTAGAACGAGGCTGAACTGAACAACATCCTTATAACACATCAAATAATTCATTATACATGAATTATAAAAGGGCTTGAGTGTTAGGCTCAATACAATTCATCATAATATGAAAGAACTGGAGTCTCGATTTAAATACATAATGATCTCAAACTTGCAGCGGAAAGACATATGGATCGCAATAAGCTCTACATGTATGAAGACATGCAGAACCCCCAAGAGTCAAATACTAAGAGATCGACAAAAAGCCCGAACGCAGCACTCCTTCACCACCTCTCAACCTGCACGTTTAGAAATACATGCAGGGCTGAGTACAAAAGTACTCAGTAGACAAATGCCAAAATCGCACTCATACATATATAACTGTCATGCCATTCGCAAGTGAAACATAGGGATTTTTGTCTCTAAAGCACCTATGTTCACTAAAATCATTTCTTGTGAAATCTTGAGTTGACAGGCCTGTCCTAGTTTTTTGTAATCAACCATATCTGAACGTTCTTTGTGTCGGGGAAGTGGCCACTTCCCATAGACACTCGACCGGCCAACATTTCGCTGACTCACGGTCCTGTGTACACTAGTCCGAGTAGGATATCTGATCTACTGGGACCCGAATTCGATTATAAATAAACAGATAGGCATCATAAATAAATCAAAACATTTATGGCGAGACAATACTTTGAAAATATCTTGTTTCATTTTGAAAGCATGCACACATATTTTTATAGAGTAAGAAAAGCCTACTTGAATAGTCTGACTGGTGATGACTTCGTTCCCGGAACTCAGATCCGACCTTTCGTCGAAACCTTTAAATAAATCTCAAGTGAGACATCACTTCGAGTATATATAATATTTCTTAATGTAAAGAAATATTATCCTTTATTATTTTGTGAATTTTTCTCGTGTCCCTAACTCGAATATTATTTGAGTATCTTAATTTAAAGGTATCGTTAAATTCTTAGATCGAGCTATGATTTTACTAAATTTCATACGTGTCTCCCAAGTAAATAAACGTTGAGTATAATTCATAGGGGAGTTCTACTTGAATATTTTGATTCTTGAATCATAATATCTAATTTAAATCTAATAAGTTAGAATAACCTTAATTAGTACACTTTGTGTAAGATTTAAAATTTATATCAATTATTAGGATTAAATCCTAGCTAAATAAATTTTATTCTTCAAGCTCAATGATAATAATGATCTATACTTGGACTAGTCCAAATAATCTAAGTAATTATTAACTTAAATAGGTTAGCCCATTTATACTTGGACTAGTCCATTGAAAATAACAATCAGCCCATTTAACTTAAATAGGTTAGCCCACTCTTAATTATTAACCCAGCCCACAAGATAATTAAACTGTCCAAACTCATAATTTAATTTGGCCCATATCATTAGCCTAGTAATTTAATTTAGCTTAGGTCCAGTAAGATATCTCGGCCCATCAGTGCTCAAATTCCCAGCCCAGGACTTGTTTGGACTCGGTCCAAGCCATAACCCGTGACCCAGCCCAGTAAAATTAATAATTTGGCCCATTCTCTCATTTAATCCGGCCCGTGACCCAAACCCGACCCAACCTATTCAAACCACAACCCTAGCCCCATTCTTATTCCTCCCAACACACCCACATACCTCTCCCTTCTCTCTCGGCCGTTCTCCTCCCTTCTCTCGCTCTTCCTCCTCTCACTCGGTCGCCGCTCCGCCGAGGTAAGTCGATTTCCTTCCCTTCCTTCTTTATTTTCTTAATCCTTTACCTCTCTTTCTGCATCTCATTCTCTTGTTCCAATGCACACACACCCATAGCTTATTCTCTTTTCGCCCGTCGGCCGCGAGCAGTCCCCTCGAAGATCCTCGCCGTCGTCTAGCTCCGCATTCAGGTAGTTCTTTCCCTTATTTTTCCTTTCTAATTCTCCCTCCCATGGTTCTTTCTCTCTAGATTCTCATCTTCTTTTCTGGTCCTCTAACTCTCTCTGTATCCTTAACTCTCTGTTTTCCTCCATTTCTGTCGCCTGAATCGGAGAAAGATCACCAGAGACTCCCTCTCTGGCGTACGTCCTTTCTCTTCTCCCTCTTGGTTGGTAAAGGTGAGGCCTTTTAGTTGTGTTAATACCCAACTTAAATTTTCTTCAATTAGTACGCTTTGCATGTTCTTAATCTTATGAATTTATGGATTAATGGAATTCTTGGGAGAAGGTCTAAATGAGAGTTTAGGAGAAGGTCAAATCTTTAGATTTTAAAGTTCTTTACTGATAAGATTTGTTCCTTTTTATTTCTGGCTGGGAAAGTGGCTTTGAACCTAGTTCAGTTTAGGACTCGCTTAGATCCTTGGTTAGGAATGGTTCGGGATGGAGGTGGGTGATTCGGGTTTGGCACGGAGCTCTGCCTGTTGGGGCAGCGGCTAAGTACTGCCCTGCAGCTGTCCTGCTCCTCCAAGGGGTTCATGTTTCTTAGATAAGTCTCCCCGGATATCTCTCAATCTTTTATAACTGCTTCTTGTTATCCTATCAAGTGTTTTGAGTTACTGATAGAGTTTATGACCTAATAGTACTATTATTTGTGGTTTGAAATCTTTAAGATTTAATATGAAACCAAGGAAGGTTCTTTGTTAACCTATTGGTTGTTTGATTCAAGTCTTTAACTTGTTCTAAATTGTTGATACTGATAAGAACTTTAAGGAACAATGGATTGATTGATTTCGTGAAATGATGCTTTGAAATTTTTATGACATATCTAAACTAAAACAAAATTTCAAAACATTAGAAGCTAGTTTTCTGGAGTTTGTTACCTCAAGGACAATGGTTGTTTTTAGCTTGAACTTGGGCAGAACTGGTTGTATCTACTTGGTAGGGCAGGGCTTCTCCTTCTTTGGTCCTTTCTAAGATTTTCTTTCTAAGCATTTCTTTTCTAAGTGTTGTTTGTTGCTGAAAACTTTCTTAGACATAAGTGTGGTTGGTATTTATAGTGGAAGCTTGGCTAAGGTGACTCTTCGTGTAGGTGATGCATATCTTCATTTCTACTTTTGTCTATGTAGTATAACTTATGAAAGTTTTGGAGAGCTGCAATGGTTTCATTCTTCTATCTTTCTTTATATGTTCTCTTTTGTCTTAGGTGGGATCAGAAATGCACTGTCAGCGCTATTCTCTTTATTCTGCTAGAAGCCAGCCTATCCTTATTTCCTCTAAATGTCCACCTCACATATGTCCTTTATTTGCTTCTTATTTGTTCTAGTCATAGATTTGGAAGATTTGTTGTAGCCTGATGATTCACTACTTTTATTTTATGTTGCAGGTCAGCAGTGTGGCAGGGAGGGCTTCTTCCACCCTGGAGATGTCTGCCGAGGAGTTGCATAGGCAGCAACTCTCTCTTTTTTTTTTACATCAATTAGGATTGTCCTTTTAAGGTTTCTTTTTGTTTTGTAATGTAATTAGAAAGTCATTGCAGACTTTTGTTGTACTAGAGTCTAGGGTAAAGTGTGCAGCTTTACTTTTCTTTTCCTTTTTCCAGATTTTGTCATTGGATTTGGGGTCCTTGTCGTAGCATTTATCCTAGACTAGAGCTACATATACTACTATTCTTCCTGTATGTAATGCAGAAATTTTCCATTTTACTATGCAAAATTTTAATAACTTAAGGAGTTGACTTCATGTGTGTCTTTGCAGACATATTTAAATAAAATGGCCGGAGCCTTGATCTATTATGTGTTTCCATACTCAATACCTTTAACTAAGTTGTGGTTGTATTTTAAAACCCACTTACTCATAACTTGAAAGGTTCTAATAAGATATTACTCATTACTCATATTTTAGTTATTATCCTTTTTAGTACCTATTATACTTAGGTAGTAGTAATTGATATCTATAAGGCAATACATTCAATTAGTTGATAATATCGAATTGATTTTGCTTTAAATAACTCTAACTCGTGCAAGTTTTTAATAACACTAGGTTACTTACGAATTATCCTTAAGTTCTCGTTTTAATAAGTCGGATTACTAGGACATCTAACTCGAGAATTTGAATTAGATCGGGATTAAAAGGGCGGAGCATTACATTATATAGTGTGTATTTCAATTTAAGATGATATGTTCATTAAATTATGGGATGTAAAAATTTGATTAGTGTAATACCCCGTTCATTTTTCAAGACGAAGTTTATTAGAAACTCACGAGTAACAATCGTTCTTTATCTTAAGATAATAGATGCAACAATTCAAAAACTTTGGGAGTGTCACTGAATTAATAGCTTGAAGATATATGTGATATCATTAATCATCATTTAATTAAGATAAATGTTAACTTTTGGATTAAGATAATTAAGACTTTGAGTGTGATCCAATAATGGTGATGTCAAATTAATAGTTAGATTAGAAAATAAAGATAGATTGGTACATTAAATTCAGTAAAACTAGCTCGTAATAGTATGAGACAAATTTGAGACTAATTTAATTAAATTGATTCGAATAATTGAAGTCTACTCGATACACTAATAATTAGTTGAGTGATGCTAAATGGCCACACGTGTGGCCAACCACGTTACAATTAATTGTTATGGACTAATTTACTCTTAAATCTATTTTAGTTTCAAATAATTAATTTTAAGGATTTACATTTTTTGTTCATTTTGCTTTCTTTTATTTTCTCTCATCTAATTAACTATATAATAATTTAAAAATATTTTTTAAAAGATTATACTCTCATACTTTCAATTAAAATTTACATATTTTTCTCTAATAATTACAATATTTGTACCATTAAAAATATATTCTACCACTATTATTATATAATATACTTCTCATTTTTTTGTGTATATAAATGGTAATATTAAATATTTATCATTAAAAATAATTTAATTTGTGAGTGTACCATCAAATATATATCGGAATGACATACCGATTTTTTTTTTTGCCGTACCAATATCGTACCAAAATTTTCGGTATAACGAATACTGGTAAGCTAAAAATTTGGTATCGAAAAATACAATACTAATACCGAACCGAATGAGATATACAAAAATTAAGTACGATATACCAAAAATACCGCATTTCATAATGAAATTTAGGCAAAAAATATTTATAATAATAAACTTATTTTTTTATTATAATTAATATTTATATTAATTAATATGCAACAACTACATGCAACTTGGTTCATGTAATTTTAATAAGATTAATGATATAAAAAAATATTGCTATATAGATTACCAATAGTAACAACTTATGTTTTAATCTTACGTGGAATTATCTTCAAATTTTGTTATTAACCTTTTAAATTATTGTTATTTCGTCTTATTCACTAATAATCTAATTTGATTAGTTAACAATAAACACATTTAAACAATAATTAAAATATATCCACTAAACTCATTACCAAAAAAAAAAATTCCGATTCATATTCAATTTAATAATGATATTTGAAGTTTCCAATTTGATTCAAATATTCGATTCCATTTTTAATATATATATATATATAATTGAATATTTATAAATAACACATCGAATATCATAAAATTTTATTTGTATTTGGACATTAATCAAATAATGAAAAATATATATATTTTTTTTCAATTTCAAATTGTAAAATATCGAATACGAATACGACTATTCGAACACATCTATTGATATAGATTAAAATTATGTGATCTGTTTGCAATCATAGTTATGAGTTATATATATTTTATGAAGATATGATTATGATCACAAAACAATCATAGAAGTAAACGCCAAAAATATTTTTCTTCAATAATTTGTCATCACGTGTTATAATACACAATATATATTTTATAAATTTATATTTATATTTAAATTTTAGCTAACTACAATATACTCTTTATTTGTTTTTACTCTTTAAAAAATATTTATGTAAACTAAATATAATATACTATTTTTTATATGTTATACTCTTTAACAAATACTTATATATTAATTTTAAAATTATGATAGATAGAGTATAAAACTGTTAATGAAATATTGATATATTAGATTGAAAAGTAAATTATGTATGTTATTTTTGTAATAATTTTCTTAAATAATAGTGTAACATCTTATATATTAATTATTAATGTAATAAATCAATGTGTTATTTAAATCAAAATTTTAGTTATATATAAGAGATTTATAATAAAAAAATATATATATAATTTTTTATAAATATCGGTATATACTAATATACTTAACTTTCAATATATACTGATATGTTGAATGCACCATATGTTCCGAACTTTCGGTATATATTGAATTTTCTACATGTACCGAATGTTCGGTATACCATGGTATGACCAAAATGCATACCGATATCATACCGAAAAAAAATTGATGACCGTATATTTAGAGATATAATGTGTATAGACTAATACTTGTACTTTAATCCATACTGGTTCCCAAAAAATTATGTTACTTTCAAAATATTAATTCATGTAAGTAATTTTTCATATTTGTACAAAAAGAATTTCAAATAAAAAAACATTTTGAAGAAAGAAAAAAATAATTACAGCCAAAATAATTTGAATTTTTAACATTCTTTTATAAAATTATACAAAATAAAGTGTTTAATGAATATTTGAATTTCTTAAAATACGTTAAATACTTAGTTTGTTTCTTATACTTTTTTTACAAATATTATGTATTTTTATTTTGAAAGACTTCTTCATATTATGTGTATAAAAGTATTTAAGGTTGAATTGTAAATATTGAAAATATTATAAATAGAATAAATATAATTTAAGCTAACAGTTAAAGGGTAATAAAGTAATACTAAAGTAAAATAATTAATGTAATTAAAAGTAGTAACTAATTATTTTTACAATGACAAATATATTCTTATGTGGTTGGCCACATGTGTGGCTCTTTATTGTAATTAGTTAGCGTCAATTACCTAAGCATGAATTATTTTGGGATAGAAAGCTTGTTTAATAGTCGTTTAAGATAGCTAGATGAAAGATCATGGCTTATAGTTGAATTTATCAAAGCTATTATAAATATATAGTCCATTTCAGATGTAAAATTTCGAGCATACATATATGTATAGGTGAGGCAAACATTATTTTACATATATGGAAGAAAG
>JAPKLX010000024.1:3516947-3552484 GCA_026898415.1 Leonotis leonurus | reverse complement strand
TTTGGAGTAAACTTCCCAATTCTGGATAAGCCCAGAGAGTGTGGCACTTTCCGACGTGGTTTGTTTCCGTTTACCAAGTAAAGGTTCTGATCCTATCTCCCCGTAAATTACCTTTCACTTAACTTGGTGCGCCACTTTTAAAAGGGAGAAGAACGAAGTCATTGTTTGAAGAGGATATAAAGGAAAACGGAAACTTTTCGAGAAAGCACAGGTATAGCTAATGTTGAAAAGCAGCCAAAAATAGCTAGAAATTAAGAAAGGTTAAGCTAAAAATATATAATTGGAAATATTTTTTAATCTGAATAGGCTGAAAATATTCCAAATCCAACAAGAATAATCTAAAAATTGAATTGGTTGATTCGGTTAACAAAATAAAAAAATATTTGTAAAATATATTTGATTTTTTTATAAAAAAATGTATTTATCGTACCCATCCTTTCGTCAATTATTTATAAAAATAATTATGATAGATTTTTGTTACATATTTATTTTCTATTTGAATTTATTATGATTAAATTTGATATTTAGCTATGTATTAATATTTTATTTTATTTATTATATTTTTCATATTTGTTTTTATAAATATATAATCATAAAAAATATAAATATATGTTGAATATTTAACCCGATTGGCCTGACAGGTAAGTCCAAAAACCGAAGGTTTAAGGCTGGAGTTGTAAATTTTGAACAAAAAAAAATTATAATTCGATTTAACCTGAAACGAATAAACATACAAATTAATCCAATTGACACGCACCTTCATATATTCATGTGTGGATCTAATGGTAAGAAGTTTACTTATGGAACGTTTTGGGTTCAAATTCCACCCAAATCTAATTTAAAGTATTAGCTTTCTTGTTGGCATGACATATCTGAATGTCACGTGTCGGAGCATCGCTTTAATTAATTTGAATTTTATTATATTGCTTTATACTCTAAAATATTTCTATAACACAAGTATACTACACCACACCCACCCCAAAAAACAAAATAAAACCAACAAAAAACAAAATAAGACATATAAAAAAAAAGAGAGAAAGAGAATGGATAAAAAATTGAAAACGTATTGTACCTTCATATAAATATAAGGGAGGAAATTAATAATACCATTTTCAAAAAACACATGAAGAAAATACCCAAAATCTTTGTCTTGATGTAGAAAATACCCAATTTACATATAAAACTGTGTCCAACATGAAAAAGTAATTTGGGAAAAATAGGGCATGTACCGCCCCCTCCCTCCTTCTTTCCTCTTTCTCCTTGGACCGCCCACTCCCTCCATTTTCTGATTTTTGAACCGCCCCCTACCTTCTCCATCTCCCTTCTCTATTTCTCCAATTTTACACCACCATTGTAGACTGAAAGGTTGGAACGCCGGAGGAGTGCTCGGAGAGACTGCTTGGAGGCTCGTTGGACCGCTGCCGCCGTGGTGGACCTTCAATTTCCGTCGGAGGGCGTCGGAGCTTGGTGGAAGCCATGGGAGACACGGATGAAGACATTCCTCCTCATATACAGGTATATAATCATCTCCTCAACCAAATAATACATGAACCGCTAGATGATACCCTATGCACCGCTCGACACTTCTCCGACACTGTCGAGCGGTCCATCTATGTTCATCTAGCGGTTCACATAGTCGATTGATCTATGCAATTTTGTGATCTCGTTTTTATTATTTATGATATGATTAAGTACCTCTAAATGATTGTTCGTATTTAATTAGAATTGCATTTCATAATTAATTTCTAGGATTGATTTATACGTGTTTTAGAATATCATGTGTTATAATTGAATTGTACGTAATATTTGGAGAAATGTGATGCCTGAACTGCTAGAATTGGTATGCTGAACTGCCCGGACCTCTCGGCACATAGCCGGGCGGTCCAAGATGTTTCATCTGGCGGTTCAGCATTGCGAGAGGTCTATGTATTTTTGTGACATGATTTTGATTATTGATCTTGACATAATTTTGATTATTGATCCTAACTCTAATTAACAATGAATTATAATTGTTAAGTAATTAGATGTGATTAACAAATAACAAACAATTAGAATTGTTAACAATTATCAATTAACAACTAATTATTAATAATATCAATTAATTAATATAAACAATTAACCATTAATTAATATCAACAATTAATAATTAATTCATATTAACAATTAATTATTAAGAATCAATAATTAAAAAATTTAATTAAAAATTAGAATTGTTAAGTAATTAAATTAAGCATTAACAATTAATTAATATTAACAATTAACCATTAATTAATATCAACAATTAAGAATAAATTAACAATTAACAAATCTAATTAAAAAAATAGAATTGTTAACTGATTATAATTTTTAATATTGACAATTAACAAATCTAATTTTAATTGAAAGTCTACCTAATTGACAAATAGAGTAAGTTTGAATTAGAATATTTCATTGTTATTCAATTTATTAATTGTTAATGAATTGTTAAGTGATAATTGTTAATTATTGATTGAATATTGTAGGAATCACCCCGTCTTAGTACCGTAGACCGAACACCATCAACCGAAAATCCAAACCAAATACGTATTATAAAGTAGGGATTGTAGAAGAAATAAGGGTAGATTGTTAGTTGTTGGTGGGATGCCTTTGCTAACCCGATTTCAGCAAGGGCCATTTGGGTATTTCATTGGGTGGGGTCCGGGATTCCTTGCCAGTCAGGCCCTCCACAGTACTATCTGTAGGTCTATCCACACGCAGCGTGGGATATGGTTTCACATCTGCGGGGGGGATGTTGAGTATACCATTGAGGATCATGCATTGATCACGGGGTTACGTTTTGGTTATTCTGACTTCGACACTACTGCCCCATTAGATCCTAGTAGGTTGTCAACATTTAGGTCTGTGTGCAACATAGTTCATATGACTGGTGCTGATTTGTTGGCACGTTTTAGCAATCACCGAAACAATATAGACGATCCTGAGGGAGAGATTCACTTTCGTGTTGCCCACGTTCTCATGGCATACGTATTTGTATTAGACCATGATTTACAAAAGATTGTATTTCCATGGCTGTGGGATTTGGTAGAGGACCTAGACTCTTTTTATAGTTTTCCTTGGGGTGCGTACTCCTATAAAATTCTTAGAAACTATATTAGGAAAATTGCAGATAGTGTGAAATACCACTTCTATGGTCTGGCTTGGGCATTGATGGTGTGGGGATTTGAGGTCATTCCCGAATTCGAGGCGATAGCCGGTTGGCAGAGGGAGATGGACTTAGCATATCCTCGATGTGTGAGATGGAACTTCCAGAAGAATCTCGATATCACATCAGTGCAGGATCTATACGAGTGTTTTGACACCGATGTAAGTTTTATGATATTTCATTAATCCTTCTTAAATTAAATTTTATGATTGATTGTGACTTGATTTTAATAAATTTGTTTGTCTTATTTTTTGCAGGCGTACAATATTTCTAATATTGTATCGGACGAAGCGGAACAGAGTCGTGCATATAACCAGTCGATATGGTGTGACCAGCCTCTTGCCGTGAGATACGTGCCCCTGTCAAATCCCACTGGCAAGTTCGGCTTGACAACTGAGTAGCGTGCATCGAGGCACATAGCTGAGGTAATAGAGCCAGTGAGCAGTCGGCGAGCTACTAGGAATGTAGCGCCACCAATTATTGATCACCCGGAGCCATCAGATTACGGTGATCAGCTCGAGCCGGAGCCGGAGCCATCAGAGCGTCCTCCTCGACGCCGTAGAGATAAGGCAAAGCGTGCTAGGGCACCATTGCGTGAGTCATCCTCTAGTAGCAGCGGTGGCAGGACTGAGCGCGCACTTAATCAGATACGTGGCGAGATGAGTGCATTTGAGCAACGGATGACAGAGAGGCACGATCAGTTGGAGGCACGGATCATGCAGAGGCATGGTGATCTAAAGGATACGCTAAAGAAATGGATGGGAAATCTTTTGACAGCCTTTAGTTGTGGTCCTTCTCGACGTGCTGATCCGATCAATTATACACAGCGACAGCCCCCCCCCCCCTCTATGCCACAGTCAGCTAAGCCGTCGATGCAGGCACATAGGCCTTCGATGCAGTCACCTTGGGCTTCTGATTTTGAGGCCACGTGCCACGGACCATATACTGGATCTGTAAGTTTATTATTTCCAATATTGTTTTTGATTAACTAATTCTTCTATTTATAGTTATTAATTTTGTATTTTTTTTGTGTAGACACCACTTCCTTGGCCATTTAACTCTCCGCCAGGCAATGTGGCATCAATTCCAGGCGCGTCGACTTCGCATGATGACTCATCGGCAGAGTTTCATGGTGTCTTTCGTCCTCATCCAGTACGTGTATATGTCCCGAAAGATAAGCCAGACACTGTTGGTGAAGAAATATTGAACAAGTGGAAAGCATTCATGAAGAAAAAGTACACCGACTATGTCATAGTCATTGAGAGTGAGTATCGAATGACCGTTGCTGCCTTCAAGCAAATTTTGGACGTGGATGCAGATTTTTACACTGAGGTAATTTATGTCATTAACAAATAAAATATTGAATATATGTTTAAAGTTAAGTTTTTCTAAACCTTAAATTCATTTTTGTGCAGACTATTGATCTATATATGATGACACTCCAGTCAAGACTGATGCATAGTGACAGTGTACACCCTGCCCACACCGGAGGACTCACTGTTATGTGCAGATGCGATTTTTACGTAATTTTTTTTAAATCTATCTAATATTTGAATTTTTTTGTAAGTACTAATTATTTTGTAACTTGTTTTTGAAGTGCCGATTGGAATCGGATTATAACAAGATGATTGAGCAAACCAATAAGTTGAACTTGGTAGGATGGGAAGCGAAAACGGAGTACATAAGATCAACTACAAGCCTCATGACTCATTATGTGATGTTATCCATGCTCGTGGATTTAGGTCGACCCGCTTGCCCTGGTGGAAAGCAACTACGGTAAGTAATGTTTAATTTTGCATGTTGGGATGTATATGCTACTGCCCGGTTTCGTTTTTTGAACTTCTGGAATGCACGAGTATCCGAATTTTTTGTTTCTTAGTATATTAAAATACTACATTGATTTAGGAGTAATGTCCGATTTGTCGATTTAGGAGTAATGTCCGATTTGAATCTTTTGATTTCGTTGTGATTTCAGTTTTCTACGATTTTTACAAAATGGTTGCGCAAAAATGTTATATTTTGCATGTTGGGATGTATATGCTACTGCCCGGTTTCATTTTTTGAACATCTGGAATGCACGAGTATCTAAATTTTTCGTTTCTTAGTATATTAAAATACTAAATCGAGTTAGGAGTAATGTCCGATTTGAATCTTTTGATTTCGTGGTGATTTCAATTTTCTACGATTTTTACAAAATGGTTGCGCAAAAATGTTAAATTTTGCATGTTGGGATATATATGCTACTGCCCGGTTTCGTTTTATTGTAGGTCATTTTCCCCGTCTTCATCAATCAACATTTTGTGCTTGTTGTTGCTGATATGATGATACGGAAGTTCATGTTGTGCGATTCATTGTGGCATAATATGAGTGACGACGCCAAAAAAGCAAAAATATCGTCATTGGCACCTTTGTGCGTTATGTTGTCATTTGTTATGATACGTGCATTCTATTGGGCACATCAAGAGTTAGGACTCCATGAAGTTATATTTGTGATACAATCACCGCACGTGTACTTGCCATAAAACTTTGATACAAGCCACGGCCCACCATGAGATAAAGCACGAAGCTTGAATGAACAATCGTTGCTTATCTTGCATCGCCAAACCAATCTGGTTGTGTCTGATCTGGTCACCCGATACTCTGCTTTCTTTTCAAGGTTCCACAAACTAACTGTGATGCTAAGCTGCTCCTTATCATCAAAAAGAGATCCTTCAGCCAACTCTTCTAGTATCGGATTTTCTTCACAAAAGAAATCTGAAGTTGTAGTATTAGGGGGGACCATTGGAATTAACCAATTGCTTAAGTATCCTCCTGGGATTTGGATTTCATCATTATCACCAGCACTAGGATACATAAGTTCTAATAAATGTCGCATACCCCCTTCCTCGTGAATCCATGCAGCGAATTCGGCAAAAACAGATCTGTTAAAGGTCAAATCACCTTGATCTTCATATTTAGAGCTTTCTGATGATGGAACATAATCAGAGTCGTCATTATCCTCATCATCCTCCTCATCGACATAACAATCATCATTTCCTTGTCCCTGTCCCTGTCCCTGTCCCTGTTCTTGTTCCACTTCAAGTTCTTGTCCCCAACCATGATACTGATCTTCACCCTGACCCTGATATTGATTTTCACCCTGACCCTGATACCGATCTTCACCCTGACCCTGATACTGAACTTCACCCTGATCATATCCATAACAAGCATCATTCAAGTCCGGAATCACATTTACTCTGCTAGTCGAACCGAAGTTCATGTCTGAAGGGTAATAATCATCAAACCAATCTGTCGAAGCTGCAAACCTTCTGATATTTTCTAGTTCATCATTTAGGTTTGAGTTTTGTGAAGGTCCACCCATATCAAACGAAGATTGGTTGCTATAACTAACATATACCGTAGGACTGACGACGTCCATGCATAAAGAAACTAATTCTGCATCGTTTGTCAAAATATATTTCATCATTTGTCCACTCCGCAATGCCGACAAGTAATAAATTTCATACTCTCTCCCCGGCGACATCAACATGTTGTTAATGCAAAATCTAAGATTATAGATCGAAATGGCGTTTCTAGGAAGTGCTGCAATCTGATCCCGTCCATTCACGTAGCTACAATCAACCCAATAACCTCCGAACTTAACGTTCACAATTTGACAATCCATCATCTACAAATTGAAAATGAAATTATACACAATTGCATTCGGATTTTATCTAAAATTTATGCAAAAATACTTTTTCAACGTATAAGATATTGATAAACAATAACATACATGATATAAACACTATTATGCATGAACCGCTAGATGGAACACCTTGAACCGCTAGGTGTAGTTTGGGTATGTCCCTGGCGGTTCAAGCTCAACCGTAAAGGCCTTGATTTATCATTATAGTACACGAAAATCATAATATTTAGTTAAATTAAGCAACATGAAACTCATATAATCTATTACAAATATCAAAATAACATTTCCATGTAAACATAGTAAGAATATTTAATTTACCTAAACCAATATACTAAAACATTCACAAATATCATCTACTACAAGATCCATCATGAACCGCTAGACGAAGCGCCATGGACCGCTAGAGTGACTACGAGAGGTCCTAGCGGTCCAAGCCTCTTCATCTAGCGGTTCATGGTTTATGTGAACAATAGCAACATTTTAATGCAATTACCCGATTTTTATCTTCGATATCACTCTGTTTGAAGCCAGATACGAGATAATTCAAGGAGAATGGTTTCAACAACCTCTTGCTTTGTTTGGGAGTGTTTTGAATTTGATTTTGAATGTTTTGAATATTAATCATACAATGGAATCTTATGCTATATATATCAAACAATATTTATTCAAAGCATCATATGTTATATATATCAAACAAACATAATAGTCCAAAAATTATATTGTAATCAAGTGCACAATTATTTCTCAAAAAATGTGCAAGAATTGTGTAAGAATGTGTAAGAGTGTGTAAGATATATATATTTTTTAATTCAAATGAATATTTTCTACATGTGTTGGAATGTTTTGGATATTTTGTTAATACAAAAATTCAAAGCGGGTAGATTTCACTATTCTCACTAAATATAAAGCTCGTATTATGTTTGGTATATTAACTCCATTCTTATTTTAGTTGGAGAATTGCAATTTGGCATCGAATCATGATATTAACCCATCCTTTAATTAGTTAAATGCAAAACTAACTTACTAAATTACATATTTTGACTATATAAATGGTTCCTATTGATTCTTACAATACCCACGATGATAAAGTAGATTATAAATTTTAAGAGTCTGGCTAACCCTTTTCGATTTCAAATTGATTTAGACAAATTCTGTCGATTTTGACTAAATCGGTATTGAAATGTCGATTAGTCAAGCCGTCAGGTTTCATCTAAATTAACATGCTCACATCTACACATTGATTTGGTGCATACTCTTACATTTATGCATTAATTGATGGAACATAAATCATAACAACGACCAATGCTCGAAATATTGTATACGTTCTTTATTTTTATACATGAAATTGCTCTCCTAGGTACCCTTTTTCTATTATTCTATACAAACAAGTATATTTCAATTGAATAGGGTGGATATTTTATTGTATATTTCAATGCATATTTCTAATTAGAATCGCTCATGTATTCGTGACAATCTACAACTTAATGTGCTGACTGATATGGTATATTTCATGTAAATAATTTATTTTTTTTATAAAAGTTTAATAATTTTTACTTTCTGATAATAGTTTATTGATTAAGTTATAGAACGAGACTGATGTAGACAAATTATAAATTTTAGATAAAAGTTTATTAATTTTCACTTTACAACTATAATTTAATTAATAATTATAGTATAATTTCATATTTATTTCATATCTATACTATAATACAAGTTCGGTCCAAACTGTCCACCTCAGCCCTTAAAATCCTCTCACCCTCCCATTTCTTTTTTCGATTTTTTAAATTTTTTAAATTTTATCTATATATATTAATATAATATTATAAACATGACATTTCCATGTAGGCATATGATATTTATGTCATGTTTTTATTTTTATGTATATCATAGATTGTATTATATATTATTCCATATTTAAGTATTGTTTTAATAAATATAATATATATAGTGATATATTAATTTGATATATATATTTTTTGATAATTAATTTAATAATAATTTTTATATATTATGTACAATTTTTTAAAATCTAATGAAAATTAATAAATTATATGAAAATGTTTAGATTTCTATATTAGATTATAAATTTTTCAAATTTAATAAAAATGAATTGTATAAAAATTTCTAAATCTCACATTATTTGAATTTTTTTTAATATATATAATTTATTATGAGTAAATTGTAGAAAATGCCCTTTTTCCTAACTAATAGGTGCAAACTATCCTATTTTGTAAATATGGATGTAAAGTGCCCAATTTATGCATAGTGGACAATTATACCCTTTTTCATCTTTAATAAAACCATTTTTAAACCATAATTTCAATCAACCATAATCAGGCCCATCACTCTTCCGTATAAATAAATTCTATATTAATACCAACTTTCATACCTTCTTTGACCGATAAGCTGTCGGGTCGTATCCACCGGAAATTTTAGGGACCACGTCCAACCACCAGGAACACCTTATGGTTTCCAGACGCAGATTCCTTCAACAGCTTACAACACAGCCCTCGTTCGTTTCCTACCCGGGGCGTATAAGTATTTGGTTGGTAAAAATAAGGAAAATATAAATCCAGAGGATGATGAACAAAAGCCCAAATCTTATTAAGGAATTATAAATATATATTACATACTAATTTAATCTCCTTTAGGGAGGAGACTAACTTGTTTAGCTACCTATGGTAGCAAGAACTACTATCATAAACTAGAAAGAAGAAATATTACAATGTTTATTTTGAAGAAAGCTGAGGAGATTTTTCGATGCCTTCAACTCTCTCCAATTACTCGTTTATATAGAAGGCTGGAGGCCTCCTATTCTCTGCATTATTGCCTCGGATTCTTATCTTCTGAATAATGCTTCTTCACGTGAAGCTGGGTTCAGATAAGCTGCCGACACAAATATTTCTTAGTGGTTGGACCCCTTCTTTGAATTAGTGGTCCATCTTTTAACTTTTATTCCACCGACGATTCTTTGTTGGGTGGAACATCCTTTCTTTCACCCACCATTGTCGTTTTCTTTTTGGTGGGTGCTGCTTTATTAGATGCTTTCTTTTGCCGAAAGCATCTTCTTCTTTATCCTTACATGGCCACTTTATTTCTGTCGGCCATCTGTCTTTTTTGGAGGGACCCTTGGAGCTCGTCCCTTCTCAGAAGTATTCTTCTCTTTATACTCGTTGGCTCGGAACTTCTTCTTATTTGGTTTGGGTAAGAAGCCCTTTCCGAACTCAGGTTCATGTTGGACTGGACAATCCGAACATATCTTGGACTCCCAATGGCCAACATGAGCCATGTTGCAAAATTTTCGATGAGTCTCTTTACTCATCGCCATCTTGTTTTCCCACAGAAGAGTTCTTTTTCGCTCAAAAGCCTCTTCTGCGAACTTGGTTTTTTTCCCTCTCTTTGTATTTAACAGGAACGATCCATTCATTGAATTTTGAAAGAATTTGAATGGAAACTTGACTTTGTCCATCTCTGTGAGACAGACCCATAATCCCCATGCTCGCCTCGTCGTGATTTGATCATCAGAAATGGAGGCGATCATTGGAACCACATTAGCTGGTGCCTTGATTTGATTGAAGGCATCCATTTGGGGTCTTCGAAGCCTTATGTAATGAAAGGCCTCATGATTCCCCTTCCCTGCTGGTTCAGGAGCTGCACTTATAAAATACAGCTCCAGTGTATCACCTCGGCAAAGTTGATCGTTATTTGCCCAGGTATCCTGTACCGCTTCCTGGATCCAACGGGGTAGACCCTTGATTTCTGGAAACGATGGGGACATAGTATAAACTGAAGCAAGCGCCCCAAATTCATACCACTGCTTTACATCATGGGGTTTTGATCCTGGCATCATCCATACCCGTGGATATTTCCCCGAGATATCAACCCTGCTAGTACTTGGATTGAGACCTACTCTTGTGAATAATTTCTCCCAGTTCGCCTGATAAGCCTGTTCAGAAGAGGAGAAAATAATCAAGTTAGTATTAGACTCAGATTTGCCTGTCATAGGCCTGAGACTAATCTCTCCCTCTTTTACCCCAGAGGTGGAGGGTTGACATGATGGTTCAGGCGGTGAAGCCCTAGCATCATCTTTTTCTTGGGCCAGTGGTTCAGACTCCACTAGCTTAGAACTTGTTAGAGGGGTATTTGAATCTCCATCTACCGGTTTAGGTGCCGGAACACGAAACTCTGCTTTCTCTAGAGGATGTCTAGAAGCCCGCAGGATTGGCTTTTTCAGTGCTGACCCTAACTGAGTGGTCAACAAACAGGCTCGTATTCTACCAGAGACTTTCGTCTTGTCGGTAGCTTGCATTTTCCCCATCTGATCGGCATGGAGAGTGCAGTCGTCCCATTCAACCAAAAGTATTTCCAAGTTTTCTCGGAGATGCCTTTGTGCTAGCATGATGGATCCAATCTCAGCAGGCTCCATCTCTTGTAAGAAAATCTGCAAGAACATTTTCATGAGATTTTAACACGACAATATCATAAATATAATATTGACATAAAGCTTGCCATCTAAGTAACCTAGCATTTTCAGGTTTTGATGCTATGTTATTTCTTAGGAAAGCTTTAACCTGTGTATTATCAACTTTTAAAGTAAATTTCTTTGCTAATAAGAATAAAGGCCATTTCTTAAAAGCCTTCACTACTGCAAAGAATTCCTTCTCGTTGATATGCCATCTTATGGCCTCATTTTCTGCGAACAAACCACTACAATATCTGCATGGTTCTTCTCCATATGGAGTGATTTTCATTAGGACTGCTGCCCACCAATGATCACTCGCATCTGTATAGAGGACCAGATCATCCTCGTCCTGTGGAATTGAAAGCTTTGGGAGATTTTTACATTCCTCCTTTAGCTTTTTCATTCTCTGTCGATGTTCTTCCGTCCATATAAACGGAACATCTTTCTTTAGTAGATTACTAAAGACCTTCCTATGTTTCGCAAGATCTTTAATAAACATTCCAGCGAAATTAACAACTCCCAGAAAACTCTGGAGTTGTTTCTTCTCTTTCAATGTTTCTGGAAAATCCTGGACCTTTTGCACAATATGATCCTGCAAAGTTATTCCAGACTCATCGATCTCTATTCCCAAAAATTCCATTTTTTGGGTAGCAATTACTGCTTTCTTTTCAGACAGCACTAATCCTTCCTTGTAACAAGTATCTGCAAATAATTCCAGATGTTTGATATGTTCATCCATATCTTTTGATGTTATCAGTATATCATCAATATAGACAAACATAAAAGAAAAATAATCTTTAAAAAGATTATCCATTTTCCTCTGGAAAATCTGGGGAGCATTAGCTAATCCCATTGGCTTCCAAACGAAATGCCCTTGTGGTGTTGAGAAAGCCGTAAGTCTCTTGCTTTCTTCATCCATGCGAATCTGGTAGAAACCTGACTTGCAATCAAACTTTGAGAAGACCTTAGCATTACGTATGCAGTTAATAAGGTGATCTCTACTGGGAATAAAATATCCATCAAACTCTAGAATATCATTAATCCCTTTGTAATTAATGACAAGTCTAGGTTTACCTCGCTTAATCTCACCATGATTCCTTACCAGAAACCCCGGGCTACTGTAAGGTGAAATAGCCGGCTCGATTAACTTCATATCAAGGTGTTCCTTGATAATAATCCTCATATCCTTCTGATCTATCAAGTTCATCAGGATTGGTCTAAACCTTACAAACTCGTGCACCCTTTCCGGCTTCACCTTTAAGGTTGCTTTGAGTTGGTTTCTTTCCCACCATGCCAAAGGATTCTCATTGAAGCATCTCGAGATCTTTCTTTTGACATCTGCAAGGGACACCTGCATTTCAACCTTCATTTCTTTGTTAGAAATCAAAGCTGCCTTAAGGATATGAATTTCCTCATCTTGAAGATCATCTTCACGTATACAGCTAAGCACTGCTTCGCTGAACCTTCTTTGATCTTTCATCTTTGGTTGACGAAGTTTGTCTTCATTATCACCACGCTTGCTGCGAAAAGCTACTGGAAGCTGACGATTGAATGCTTTTCTTAGTCTTTGGACAATGATTTTATGCTCACAATTGGTTGTGAACACTAATCTTCGTTTCTCATTGTCCTGCATGTATCTTTTAAACATCTGTAGGAAATTATTTCCTAACAGAATGTCTGCTCCCGTATCATGGAAATAGAATGGCGGAGTTTTAACCTTATACCAAGGCGTCTGACCTACTCCTCCAATCAGTATTTCCACTTCTTTTACTCCTTTGGATAAGAGTAAAATTCTTTTGGAGAAATCTCTTCCAGCAATTTGAGGTAGAAGATCCTCAACTTCTGCTGGGAAAATTCTCCTTCTTGCTGTACATATTCCTGCACCTGAATCAATATAGGCCGAGAAATATTCTGCCTTATATTGTTCATATAACACTCCTACTGGAATGTATATCGAGAAGGGACTCGTCATATGATTAGGAGTCGTCTTTCCTCTATCGTAATCATCATCCCCTGGTCCATCTGTTTCCAAGGCTTGAATCTTTCCAAAAAGTCCCGCCCTAGAATCAGAACATCTTCTCGTCCTGCTCTCCCTTTAACCTCTACGATAAAACCCCCAAGGTCAAGGGTTCCATTGTAATGGTTCACTTCCGGTTGCGGGAGATAATACAAGACACTACATGGAAAATTATTTTCCCATCTTGTAGTATCAAATCTTGTTGTCATCCCTCTCCATCCTTCTGGACACTTCAGATTAGCTGAAACCTGAGTTTTCCATGGGACTTGGGGTTGACCTTCCTGGATGAGTCTCCTTCCAAAAGGTTGAGATATAATTCTATCTCCTTGGAAGGATAATCTTCCTGAGCTTATCTTAAGACTTTGATCATGTCTTATGACAGGCCTCTCTTGTATTCGAATGTTGACTTCCCTTTTCTGTGGAATCTCCATTCTGTCGGGACCAATTGCTGTAGTCACCTTCTTGAAAATATCAGGTATCTCGATAAACGGCTTTCCCAAGAATAACTCCGTATGATGGGAGTTGGAAAGTGCATACGAAATCTGATATGTTATCGAATAAGGGGTATTTCCCTCATCCAATAACTTCTTTCTCTTGAAGTCCTGATAAAGAGTCAGAGCTTTACTGAAACCCGAGTTGTTGAGATTGTAGGCAATTTTGGGATAGACAATTCCCACGACTTGGCCTGCACAAAGATTCCCCGAGATGGTTCCCATCACCGAATCTTGTAGGTTTCTGATCCTCCTATCACATATAGCTATGTCGATTGGAGCATCAATTCCTGTGAACATCGTGGATTTGAGCACCAGTTGTATTGCCCCGATATGAATCCATCTCATCTTTTCGGTAATCTCTGGTTTAAGTTTCTCCAAATCCTCACGGATGTCGCTTGCTGGAATCAATTGCATCTCCACTTGATTCCCAGTAAACTCGATCGGAAGTGACATCTCTCGTCTAGTGATTCCGTAGACGATATGATGTTTCCTTCTTCCTAAACTGAAATTCCTCAGTACTTCGTCTAGGTTGCTGGCATTAAAACCTTGATACTTCTGAACATTCAAAGTTTTCTTCATGATTTTCTCGATCAGGTTTGGCGAGATCATCGTTCGACTAGAGAATCCAGTCCGATCTTCCCTCTCCTGATGACAAGATTCTGCTTCAGTCTGAAGATTCTGTAGATCCATCAGAATCCTCATCCTTACTAAGAATCTCTTCTTGCTCGTATATACTCTCATCTGAGGGTATATCTTCAAATTGGTACACTTGTACCAAATCCTGATAATATATGGCATCTTCGATGTTTGGAGTGGACTCGAACTTTCGCATGCCTCTTTGCTCGTTATCTGGGCAATTTGTTGAAATATGCCCTCTTTCCCCGCACGTCCAGCAGTTACAATCTTTAAAACTTTCATTGACTCTAGTTTGAGCTCTTCTAAAAGTTTTCTTTGCTAGAGTCCTGGAACTGGATCCTTGGAACGAACCCCTGCTTTTGGTTGGTTCGTTTCTTTGTCCAGTTTTGTATGATCTAGCCTTCTGTCTAGACCACATCGTCCTTGGCTTCCAAGATCTTTCTCTTGGATTTCTTTCTTTGGAATAGGGTTGGTACCTATTCTTTCATCTTTTGGTAATTGATGGCTCGCCTCCAATAACAATTGGAAGATCATTATCTTCACAGTTCAGGTGAGCTGCTTTGTTGATTCTTCGCAGCTTCTTCAGGTTTTTCTGAGCAGTGGCTTGTTGACACCACTCTAAAAGCTTTTGATGTACATAAGACATCCTCTTGGCGATGCTGTCACTGCCCTTGGGGATATAATCTCTTATCATCATCTCCTTCCATGGGCTCGGAAATTTTAAGAAGAAAATTTCCTTCGCGATAGTCTCATCAGCTTTTGACTGATGCTGGTAGATCGTAAAGAGCTGAAGAAATTTATTGAGCGCCTTTGGATCCAAGACTGTAAGTCTTAGATTATATAACGCCAATAGATACTTTCTTCTTTTCTCTCTATCGAATCCCTCGTAGTATCCTTCTCCGATGAAATGGTCTTTGAAGAGGACACTCATTCTTTGGATAATCTCCGAGTAGGATTCCACCTCGAAGCATTGATTTCTTACTTCGACGTGTAATCCTTCCCAGGCGATATTTACAACGCCTGCGAGACTGGTTTCAAGAATCTTAACCAGTCCTTCTTTGTTAACGTCGAGAGTAGCTGCTGCAATCCGCATCGCTCCTCCCCACTCGTCGATCATTGATTCTCGATCTTTGAAGCTGACTTCATCAAGATCAAGCATTACGTCATATGGATGGATGGGATCCAGGGTAGCCTTTCCAACCGGTGAATCTTGGATTCTGGGTTGTCGTCTCCTTCTGGTTCTCTCCATCAGTATGGCCTCGTCTGGTACCGTCGCGGTATATGATGGTCCAGCATGGAAATCACGAGCTTCTCTCATGACTTCTTCAGGTGGTGGTGGTACTTGCTGATTTAATGGTACTGCAGCATGTCCCTCCACCATCTGGTGTTGGTTCATTTTGAGATCAACCACCTTCATGTTAGCAAAAGATTCTGCTAACTCTTGTAGATCTTCAAGTCCGATTCTTTCAAGGTTACTCATGATTTTTCACCTTGAAATAATCGTACATATCTTTCCACTTGAGGATCTTTTCCTTTATCCTTCACTGGTAGAGGATATTTTGGCCCTTCGGGGAATAGCATCCGGTTCCTTCTTTCGGGAAGAGATCTGTTCTCCAATTGGCCAACTCGACTCTGAATATCTTGCAAGATGGTAAGGATCTCATCTTGTTGACTTGATATTCTTTTTATCTCCTGGGGTACATTAATTAGGCGGTTGCCATAATTTTGTACCGTCTTCTGGATCTCCCTTAAATCAACCGAGAATTTTGATATATCGGGGTCGATTTCTCGGAAGACCGGAGTGAATTCCCTCCTGTCTTGACTCATTAGAAATGGGTTGAATGTCCCATTTCCATTTGCTGGTTTACCTCTCTTTGTAGAGAGAGGTTTGCTGTTTGCAGATCTTGGTATCTACACATCATAGTGATGATATGTGACTGTTCATCTCCGGATACAGGACTATGAATCCTTTCGTCCAACTTGGAAGCCCAAAAGAAAAATTTCTCTTGGTGCTGTCTATCCATAATCTCCAATATTTGGAGAAAATTCCTGTAACCAAAGCATCTCGGACAAGCGTCCGGATCCATATTTTCTTGGAGTCTCCTCCGTTAGGGGAAAATTAAATGCAATAAATAAATATAATTCCTTAATAAACCTAGGGCTCTGATACCATTTGTGAACATCTGGATAGTCGATTGAAATTAATAACTTTATAAAGCAAAAAGAGTATTATTTTGTCAAAATTCTAAAATTTTAGTACGTGGCATTGTTAAAGACCAGACCCACTGTCCGATAAAGGGAATCAGTATAGGGTACGAGGAATATTTCCAGCCAATATACTAAGAATTCTGGATTTCATTAAATAAATAATACCCCAAAAAATGATTTTATAACAAAAAAACAAATGATCAGGGGTATAATGGTCTTTTTGGGTATTTTACACCTATTTTTACAAAAGAGGGTATTCTTTACCTATTAGTTACGTAATAGGGCATTCTTCGCTAATCACCCATTTATTATATACGATTATTATAACATACTTTTACTTATGTTATTATTCGAACAATCCACATATATTTTTGAATATAGATAATAAAAATTGAATAAATCAATTTTTTTACTAAAATAATAGTAATATATAAATATAAAATAGTGTATAATCTTCTTATTTATTTATATATCATATATTAATTTTCTATTATTTCATATCTAAGTATCATTTTCATTAATATAAAAAAATAGTCAATGAGTATATTTTGTGCATATTTGATAATTCAATTAAATTGATGGTTTTTTTGGCCATGTATCATTATTATATGATGAAATTGAACTTCATTATTAACCACGTATTAAGTTATCTATTAGTAGATAGATATTTTAAATGTGTTTTATTATTATACTTTATATGTATTTTCTTTTATCTTTAATCGTAAAAAATAACATTCCTAATTATTTGTCATACTAATTAAAGATATCCAAATTTATGTATTTTTTTGTTCGAGCAAGTGTTAAATTCAATTTATGTTCTTTTATTATATCACTATATATATATATATATTATATTTGTCAAAATCTATATATTATTAATACAGTTATGATTCTAATCTTATGTGTCACTCTCAAATCAATCTATTTATTTAAATTCTCATAATTTTGGAATTAAAAAAAAAAATCATATTCATCATATATAAAATATATATTCTTACTTCCATTTAGTATATGATCATATTTATGTTATATTTTTATTTATATGTATATTATATATATTATTATATACTACTCTATATCATTTTCATAAATATAATATATATATATATATATATAGTGATATATTAATTTGATATGTATATTTTGATAACTAATTTAATAAAAAATTATATAAATTTACCTACAACCTTTTCGAATTTGATGAAAATTAATAAATTGTATGAAAATATCTAGATATCACATCATTTGAAAAAAAAAATTAATTATAATTTATTATTACACTTTACATGTATTTTATTTAATCTTTAATCCAAAAATTAACATCCTAATTATTTATCAAAATAATTAAAGATATTTAAAACTTATTTATTTTTTTGTTCGAGCAACTATTGGATTCAATTCATGTCATTTTATTCTTAATTCCACAATTAAGCCATTAATTTAGACAATTGTTTACACTCAATAACACACAAAATAATTAGAACTTTTAGATTAGTGTTATATGACATCAACTACTCATTGACGTAAATGTATACATTATAGTTACAAATAAATAATTTAAATAAATTTTTCACGCCTAATAAAATTCATATATATATATATATATAATTTTTAAAACAAACACGAGTATATATATTTAATTTTTAATCACATCATGAATATTCATTGTTTTAAGCGAAAGATAAGTAAACTTAAAGAATATTATCTTTTACTAGATTGTTGCCCGTCGAAATTGGACGGGATTAATATTGTATAGAATTTATAAAAATATTTGATATCATTTCTTTTATTACTATTTGTTGTCATAGATATATGAACTACTTATTCGTATACCAAATATGTATAGTAAGAACCGTTAATTATATTGACTTGCTTATGATAAATTTGCAATCGATTTAAAATTAATGAAAAAATAAATTTACAATTTGATATATATATATATCATAAATATTAAATTCTCGTAAATTTTTCTATTAGTATACTCGTACTAACAACTTAATATATTTTTTTTGAATTTAATTTGTATACTCATATTCGTTTTAAAGTAAAGTAAAAATGATTATAATATTCATTATTAGATGTGTTCATTTATATTCTTAGTGAAATCATTTATATTCTTAGTGCAATCGATTCATTATTATATAGATCATTTATATTCTTAGTGAAATCAATTCTAAACAATTCATGCTTATCATTCACACACACATACACACATATATACACATTGTATCGTATATGGTTTATAGATATAATATATCTACAAGAAAAAGGCATGTTTTGTGAACCACACATAAGACTAAACAACCTTTCTATCATCAACAATTGATGTCGAGCATCTTCATGTTAATTTGTGTACGTACTTTCTTCATTGTGGATTTACGTACGATATGAGCAAACTTATGCACCATATAAACTAAGAATAGCTGGCTACCTCATTACAAACAACAAAAGCTACCTCCAAATTGTAGTATATATATAACAACAAACACAAACAACCTACATATGTATGGCATATATAACATAATATATACTCCATAACTTTAAATTTTTTTAGAAGAGATGGTTATCTATTTTAGGTCCCCCACTTTATCGGACGCCTTAAAAGAAAGATATATGTCAGATGGAGTGTGAAAGATAAGACAAATAAATGTGCATGTAAGGATGCTTTCATGCTTTAATTAATTTACTTATTTCAGCACCAACTATTTTCCATCTCAAAAATTTCCAAGGCCATCATCCAAAAAACCCACAAACCCTTCATTTCAAATCTGTTAACGTAACTACATGCATACATCCACAAGACATGTAGATAAGGGAAATTGGTTATAGGTTGTACAAATTCCTTCCTATCTTGTATGTAATAATAAAAAATGTCATGATATCTATGATTATTAATGATGAAAAGGTAGATAATAAAGAAAAGGAAAGAGAAATATAGGGTTGGGGAGGAATGTGGGAGGGTATAAGTCAATTGTGCATATGTATAGTAGGAGCAAGGATTGGAGGAGAGGGTAACATGCAGTTTTTAGATTCGATCGTGCGAGTATTGATTGATTGTTTACGTGACAAACGAAAGAAAGCATCGATCACGAGGCGAAGAGCCCCACGGGAGGGGCTGAATGTTGATGGTGATTGTGGGGAAGCAGTGACCGGATCACATGGCGTTGGCACACCCTTTTTTAACATATGTGGGCTACTAGAAGAAGAGAGGAGGAAAGAAGTATCAAAAGTAATGATATAGAAAATATTAGTGCAAAGGGGAGAAAGTGTGTGTAGCAAATGGGAATAATTGGAAGAAACAATAACAATGACATGAAAGCAAATGGAAAGGAGTATCAAACACTCAAATGGGGGACCTTATTCACACATGGGAGTGGGGGTGCCCTCTATTTATTCTTTCTTTTTCTTTTTTTCCATGCCTCTTCTTTTTTATTTTTTTATTTTTAATAAAATGGGTAGTTGGTATTGTGAAGTGGAGCACCTAAAGGTGTGATTCTTGTGCAATATGTTGGTTGGAAGAGCAAACCATTTGGGACATATATGTGCTTTGTACCTTCTACATGGTTATCTTAATTCTAAATGTTTACTTCTTTGTTGATGATGAATGAAGATGTGATTATTTTATATTATAGTAGGATCCGACTCTACATAAGATTCATAGATGTAAAGAAACTAGCTTCAAACTCGACCATAATTTCCAATTTGGTTCCATTTTCTAGCTACTAATGGTATATAATAGTTTCCTTCAAGTGTCCTCTTCTAAATATATTCTTCATGTTTTAGGAGCCGTTTGGTTAGATGGATAAGATTGATAGGATTATCTTCTTTAAATCTCAACTTTTCTATCCATAATCTTTCACTTTTTACATTTCCTTATGAATTTAATCCCTTCTTATACCTTTTTAATCACTCAAATGAGGGATTATATAATCAAGCCAAAATTGGTGTGATTATATAATCCGTCATTTGAGTGATTTGGGCATAAGAAATGATTAAATTAATCATAAGGAGAGGTAAAAAGTGAAGGATTATGGATAGAAAAGTTGAGATTTAATGAAGATAATCATATCAATCATATCAATCGAACCAAACGACTCTTCAGAAGTTGTGATTGGGATTAAGTAACAACATCAATATAAAATCAGATAACAACTAGATCCATATAACATATATGAAGTAAGATCGATGATTTATTAAGTGGTAAAAGCTAATATTCCATCCAATGAAATATTCTATATATTATCTAATGGTGTTACATCTCTTATATTATTAGTACACGAAGTGATATTTTGTATGATTATTGTTCAATATTTAAAGTATATATAAAAGAAAATTACATATACTGGATTTTAAAAAATTAATTTATATTATTTTTTTATTAAAGCAACATGAGATATTATATAATTAGACAATAAATTATCCGAATTAGTATTCACTATTGCCTTATAAATATCCTAAAATGAACGACACCTTAAATACGTACAATGAACATTAATATAATACTGCAAATTATTGGCATAAAAAATATATATGTGATAATTTAAAGTAAGCCGCTCCAAGACGAAAATAACACATGCATATATCGATATGTCAATACATGGAAAGTAACGCGACGGCACAAATGTTTAAAATCAAATAAGTTATTACTAATATTTATAGTTTTTTAAAGGATTAAAATGTCACAATTTTAGTTTTTCCACAAATATCGTCTTGCAATATGAAACCTAATAATTCATTGGTCGATAAGAGAGGATCATAATTTCTTTTCAGACGTGCACCACATCCACGTCATTCTTATTATTAATTATGTCCGCCGTAGACGTCTTTTTAGATTGCATAAATAGTACATCTTATCATTCAAATATGTATGCTTGCACTTTGTCACCTAAGTTTTTCTGTGATTCGCTAATTATATATACAAATTTTGCACTTTCTAATGGCCCAAATATTGTCCATGCATGTAGAAAATAGATAAAAGAGAAATCAGAAACACCTAAAATTAAATCATCGATCCACAATTAAGTCATCATATCATCAATTATTTCTGTTTACTAAAATTCCTCTGAATATATTCATTCCGTGATGTGACATAAATATACTTGTTACTTATCACATGACCTAATTAAACATCCGATTTTCAAACAAAGATGTAACATGTATATATAACCCCATAGCTTCAAATTATAATAATAATAGGTAAGTTAATTATTGCATGTAACCATTTTGTGAATTTCTTATAAGCTAGCAACCATCTTAAAGTCCGATGTGAACACTTAAATATATTCTGGAGCTGATTATGCAGCTGAAAAACACTAGAAACGACTTCCATGGGTGGTTTTAGGTAAAAATAGGAACTTTAGTAAAAATAGGAATTGATATTGTGCGTGCTTTAGAATAGATCTAATGGCAATTATTAATCTCTAATTTTTTATTATATGTGTTGCATTGTCCATATACAATGCAAAAGGGCAAATTGATACTTATGCCATTGGACGACTTTGGTGAAATATTCAAATTGATATGAATCTCATAATTTACGCAACTGTAACAAGGAAAGAGAAAATCGTCATTTGTTCATTGTTGCACTGTATAGTTACGTATTTTGCATTAGACATATATGTAGTGTTGCACAGTATAGTTACGTAAATTGCATTATACGTATATATAATGTACTACCGTTTAATTTTGGTAGTTGGAGAAATTTATGGGATAGCATAATCTTCTAAAATATTTGAAAATTCCTCTTAATTTCACATTACGGGAATTTTAATTGGGAAACACAACCGGAAACCACCGCATGCAGTGCCGATTTATGTCGTTTTCATTCCAATCAAACGTATGTTGCATTACGTTATATTTATTGATGCACTGTAGTCTATACAAATTATAAATTGGTCGGGACGAAACATTAATGCAATTTATATGTGTGTAGTGCAAAATAATATTCCCTCAATCTCATCTCTATATTATGATTTGACTTTTCAAACATATTAAGAAATGTATTTAATACGTTTTGGAAAATATAATTTATATGCAATAGTTCTATTTTGCCCTTATTTATAAGTTTAATTTCTTTTTCATAAACATTAGATAAGGTTATTTTTGTAAAAAATAGATTTAATGTTGTTCCTATTGATATTTAGGACTATAATTTGGGACATACGAAAAAGGAAAGATGGACTAGTGAAGTGGGACGAAGGGAGTATTATTAAATGACACAAAAATGAAATAACATAGTAATTTACACATATATGACAATGCAAAAAAGTGCAACAATAGTCAATATTGCAATAATATTTTGCGAACGATGCAAAGTCGTCGCTGCCGCTCCCGCCCCCTCTCGGCCGCGCCCCCTCGAAACCTACATTGTTCAAATCCCCGATGATGATGTTTGCCTCATTCCGCCGCTGGACCACGCTCACATTGTGGAGGAATATATCCGATGTCGAGATCCACTCTCAATTCTTCGTTTTCCATGAGGTGTAGCAAGGTAATGCCCACACGCAATAACGGCGACAATGGAAGAACGCAGCTTCCTCAAAATTGTCGGTCGAAACATCGCCGTTTCAATTGGACTCCTGCGTGATAATTTTCTGGTGCAACGCCAGAGAGGAGATGGAGAGAGAATTGGTGCAAATCAAGCGTGAGATATGGATATGGAATTAAAGATATATTTTTATCTCTCATAAATATAACCCCATATTACCTTAATTAGTGAAATTTGTTATTTTCTCTATCATGTTATAATTACATAAATGACTTTATCATAATATTTAAGGAATATTTTAATATATTCAAAAAGCAATAAATTCGAGTAAATTATAACCATTGATGTACTAAAATTAACAGTTGAGATCATTTGATATTCCCTACTATAAAATCATTTTCTATATTATCTACATCCTCTCTATATATATATATATTCTTTCCAAATAAGGACTCTCCAATTTGATATAGCTAGTTTCATTAAAATATTAGTAATCTTTGAAAGGATACAAAAAATAATATCACAAAAACAAAGTCACTACAAAAGTTGCAACATGCATGAGATAAAGATAATTTAGTATACATCTATTAATGCATATATAACTTGGTTTAGCCACTATAAATATTCCCCTCTCATGACTAGATTTTCCACAATACCCCAACATGTTTTTTCTTTCATTATATTTATATTTTTAACTAATTTATTTCATTAGTGATGCCAGCCTTAAAATCCATTCAATGCGTCTCATGTATATTTCAAAATAAATCGCCTGTATTATAGAGAATGATACAACAAAAGTTCCGGTAGTGACGTGCATGTTGGTGTAGTTGTTAAAAGTATCAAAAAATTATACATATATGCCACTAAAATAACATTTGATAATGTAACTAATTTTATATTCACATCATCAAATACATAGTAAACCTATCAAATATAACTAATAATTTAAGTGACATCCATCCATGTGTAATTTTTTGTTCTAGAGCGTTTAATCAATTTACTAATAAAAATAATTAGTATATATATCGGATATGGAATGTTTAATTTCATTTAGACGCCTTACGGAAGAGGGAAAAGGGACATTAGATCGGATAGTTCCATGAAGTCGATGCAGTCGTCTAAGCACTTGTCACATATAAAAACATCACCTACACCCACAAAAAAATTAACCAAATTATAAATAAAATTAATATTCCGTGGTCTAATATTATATACTCTATTTTCTCCACAAAAATTTAACATTTTATTTTATTTATCATTCCTGGATTGTTTTTTTATATTTCAAACTATTAATTCATAAGTGGATGTACCCGACTTAATACATAAGTTATTTAAAAATAATATATTAAGTGACACTTAAACTTCACTAGATATAAAAATATATTTAAAAATAATAAATTATATTGATTTCATAATAAATTATATTGATTTCATATTATGAGCGCGTCTATGGCAAAGAGATTAGAACACTTCATGTAATTTTTATATTTATTGTTGATAAAAAATCGAGATATATAAAAAATTGACTATAAAATTAGTTGGAAATGAAATAAGATATTTTATAAATAAAAATATAATTAAAAATAATGCATAAAAAGGTCAAAAATTTGGGTGTAGGCGAGAGTCGAAATGCCCCAACGCTGGGTTCTATGAGGGGCAAGATTGCAAGCTCAGGCTCCCGTTTGGGAGCCCAAGTTGTGAGCTTTACTCCCCCAATGCAAGACTCTTGCTCTAGCTTAAACTCCTAAGTAGCATAGTTTTGGACAACAAAAATTTAAATAAAATAGAATATTTTCGTATTATTTTTCGTGAACTGATAAATAATGAGTAATAAATAATAATGACCAAAGAATAAATTTTATGTTATCGGAGTAATATTCATAAATGTCAGTCAGATAAATGTGGAGAATAAAAAATTATATATGCATAAATTTGAAGTGAGGAGATAGTAGTAGTACTATTATTTATTATTGAGCAAGCACAGCAGTAAATTTGAATTTAACCCTGCAGCAGCAAGTGGAGCAGTGGGCGAAAGGGACCATTCATGAATATGACACTTAGCTAATTTTATGCTGTCTTTATGGGTCTTTTCATTTAATTTTATTTAATGATGCGATCAGATAAGCAACACAGAACATAACAGAAGAATACTGAATGCATTGGGACTCTCTCTCTTTTTTCAAATCATCTCTGAATTTCATCTCTTTTAGTACTTTTTTATACATACATATGCTAACTCTGAATTTAGAATTACCACCTATTAAAATCAGAGTCCTATTGTAAAATTTTAATTACATTGTTCAATAAAGTGTTCGAGATAAAGAGAATTACATCCTGAAACTTGAGCTAATCAATGGTGTAAATCTAGTTATATAAAGAAAAATAGAGAAATGTATCTACATGTTTAATACTTCATCTCAGTAAAATAGACTCACAGACCTTTTCAAAGTTAGTCTACACTTTTATCTAAGTAAAGTATATGAAATGAATGACAAATTAGGCAGAGAAACAATAAAATACATCCAATCATAATATACTCAAGAACACAACAATTTGATTTCACTTTCATATTCATCCCAATACCTATATATAAGTGCCAACTTGATAAAGTTAATTTCATTTTGATACATCTAATTGTATATTATTTTAATCTTCTAGACAAACCCAAAATATTCCAACTTAATATAATGATCAGAGACAGCAAAGACCAAATTCTCACGACCTAACCCATTCCTAGGATTCCCATGCCACGTTCTAACTAACGCTAAATTCAATAATTATCCCCAGAAATGAGGATTACTAATTAAAATAAAAAGTAGATAGATGTGATATAGTTTTAATTATAAGCCAAAATGCAATGAATGAATAACACTAAGCAGAGTGATTAAGAAAAGTCCAAATGAGGTCAAACCATAATATGGGAGGTAGAAATTCATGCTTGTAGTTGTATAGTTGGGGAAAGAGACAAAAGGCAATCAATATTTTTTTGCGAGTGAATAAAAACGAGTGCACGTGGATGCATCTCCCACACGTGCAGTCAATCATCGGAGCCCCATGTTTCTGTTGCTGTCCCTCTCACTTCCACACGTATGCATTTCACTCTTTTATTTCTGCCTGGGTAATAAAACAGTCCTACTGCTGCTACACTGCTACTTACACTTCTTCTTTTTTTCTCTTATTTTTTAAATTAACTGTGTATATAGTTTTTGGAATATATATATATATATATATCATTCTTATATACTTTTCTGGAGACCACATCTATACGTGTGGCACAAACTATAAAAGAGATGAAATTCAATTATAGGCATTTTATCTTAAAGACTTCAACAGTATATGCAGTCTCATTCTTTCTTCACCTCAAGAAATGTGTAGTGTAAGATACTTATATTCGGGTAGTATTGTATGGTAAAATGAAACAATGCTACCATAGTATAATAGTCCTATTATCATTCTTTATTAGTGTACATAATTAAATGCATGTCGGCATGAGTCAATGAGAACTGCTATATGTCAACAAGATTGGATGTCTTGTCTGATCAAATCAAACTTCAATTCGATTATGCATTTGAATTTTATCACTACAATCATATTCACAAATTATTAATTCATATATGATTATGAAATATAACAAACAAAAGATATGGTAGTGCACTAGAAGATTAATTCAATGGGGACATCTAATTTGTTATATTGTTTAAAGTTATGGTACCTCGAACAAATTTAATATATAGCTCCAAAGATAAGTCTTTCGATGAAATAAGCAACGAAGTACTAATGATATGGACATTAGGCATCTCAATTATGAGTTGCTATCAAATAAATTGAACATATTCAAGTCAAACCAACTTTAGAATTCAAAAGTAATTATATAATTGTATTCAATTAGGACTCTACATCTCTCGATATATATTATATTTGAGATACATGAATGTAGAAAATCATTACTAGTTCCAAAACATAATAATCTCGAAAGCATAATCGTACAAGACTTTCTACACAAATTACCCTCACCAGATACAGTACACTACAGCAAAAACTGCAAGCATGATCACACACATTTACAACACGTAGTAACATAAACAGAAACTCAGCAGACATGCACTACACATGTTGTAACGTACATACAGTAACATACAAAGACAACTACTCATAAAGTACAACAAAAACGTTGTCCAAACGCTGTTACACGCTATCAAGCACTTTGTGCACGCACTTCCTGGTGATTTCTATAACATTTTAACTCGGAAGGTAATTTGATACCCATAAAACTACTCGTTCCAAGTTGGTATAAAATTTTATTTCCTGTTTTTAATAAATAATAATAATTAAAATAACTATTCAATCAAGTCTTGTCTAGTCGACAGTGTCTGTGGGAGTGGGTGTGGGTACGCACGTGCGATGGATGCACCAAGGAATGGTGGCGTTCGTGAACGTTTCATTCCCATGCCTCGTGTGCCGTACACATTTGAATAAATTATAGAAATTCAATTATAATTTATATAATATGAAAATAGCATATAATGTGTGTGTGATTGCCAATCATCTCTTGATTGAGATAGTCCATATCCATGACTCGATTAGGTAAAGAAGCTACATACTAAAAATTCAAATCAAACAAAATAAGCAATCCTTATTTATTATTTGTCCCACCAACGACTACAAGAAGGATAATACCCTGCATCTTCTATAGGAATATATATTAATGTACATCCATACATTTAATATTCATCACATAGAAAAGATCGAAATTGGTGTAACCGATGTACATAGGACCATGATTGTGTGTATGAGTATGAATATGACTAAGTGTAGGGGGAAATTATTCGAAATTGCTAATATTGAAAAGATAGAGAGAGAGTTAAGCCAGGGGCGGACGAAAAAAAAAAAATAATTCCTAGGGTGCTTACTATATTTGCTCACGAATAGTGGCCCGCCACGTAAGGGTGTAAACGAGTGTAGCCGAGACGAATATTATTAAGCTCAGCTCATTTAGAATATTAGGGTGTTTGAGCTCAGCTCGAACTTTTGATACATTGTTCAAACTCAATTCGAAATATAATTATTGAGTTCAAATTCGGTTCGAGCTCGGTTCATGGGATGTTCGATGAGATTGTTTTCGAGCTCGAGCTTGAGCTCGACTCGTTTGATATTTATATTAATAGTTTTTGAGCTCGAGTTTGAGTTTGCTCGAGCTCTTATAAATTTTTATTTTTAGAAAATTAATTATTTTAACTTAAGGTTCGACTAATTAATTGCTCAATTAAATTTGGAGGTCGTGAACAAACAAACTAAAATCAATAAATGTTCGATAATATTATTAAGCAATCATGCTCAAGCTTGGCTCATTTAGTATCGAGTCGAGCTTCGAATGAAATTGGCGATTCAATGCGACTAATTTTTGAGTGATTGAAATGACATGAAACTATTCATATCACGACGAAAAATGCTATGTCGAAAATTTATCGATAAAAAAATAAAAAAATAAAATTGGATGGAGGGTGCTTCAGCCCACCCTAGCATCCCCTAAATCCGCCACTGAGTTAAGCCATATTTGATCAATTAAGTGTATAGATATTTTGTGCCTAAGGTTAAACACGTATTGAAACAAAGAGTAAAACTTTAGTAGAGTAGGAGAATTTTGGATAAATCTGGAAGACCAGATTTTATTGGTATATGGAAAACACTATTATTATTATTATTATGACAAATATTATTAACTCTAAATAAAGCAAGAAATGCAAATGGAGAAATAATTAGAAGGAAAAATAATGGTAGGGGTAGCAAAAAGCAGAAAAGAACAAAATGGAGGCCCTCGTGCACCTCTGGAGTTTTTGATTGTATATCGCTCATTTAATGAAGCAAATACGTCTCCAGTTCAGCTCTGCATGTGTGCGTGTGGATAGACATTTCTCTCTCTCTCTCTACAATTATTAATGTATATGTACGTATACGTGTATATATCAATTATGTATGCAACCTTTTGTATCATATGGTATGCTTCCTTTCTGCTGTTTCCCTGCACAGCTTTTCTGATCCGCCTATATGCTACTATTCATGCATCCACATCTCTTTCTTTCATGCTTCCCCCATCTTTTTCTTCTGTCCCACTCTTTTTGCCAAAATTTTTGATCCCATTTTTCTCCTAAATTACTACTCCTGTCGGCAATATCTTTCCCCTATATCAGAGTATCATTCTAAATTTCATCTTTATTAGCAAATTCATTTCTATTTCTTATATACTAAAACACCAAACTCACCACCAATATGCACTACAGGTCTACAGCCGTTTATCTATATTCCAATGTCGCTACTCGCTACCCAATCTATATCTCATGAGCTTAACAAAATACATTTTATATGTAAAGTTAATTGAGCCTGAGTTACTCTAATAGTTTATCAAATGAGCTTTCAGTTCTAAATATAAAATTTAATGGAGCTAAACTCAAACAAGTTACTAGCTAATTCATTTTCAATTATATCTTCGTGTGTCGCGATTATGCCCCGATCAAAATGAGCAACAAATTTGTCGCGATTATACACAGATCAATTATATCTTCGCGTGGATAGGTGCTAATACTGGATTTGACTGAATCTTGGGTTGTATATTCATTTTAGTGAATATCAACATAACTATGCATGTAGTAAGTACGGAATGAAAAAGAAGAAAAAAACTGATAAACGAGATAATAAATGAAAAATAGCATAAATTAAATAATGCAGCAAAAGAGCAACCCTTTAGAATAACATTTTACCTTGAGATAAAAGAGGGGTCTGATTATAGCAATTGCTTTGAAATGTAAAAGAGGCACTGCGTCAGCCGTGTCAAATCCCTTTCCAAGGATCTCCCTAAGGATCCACACTTCTCTTCAAGTCATTTTCCAACCTACCTTTTGTGCCACATTATGACAAGGCATCAGCATCACACCCAAAGTCAATAAACAATATGAGAGGATGAGATAAGTGAAAATTACAAGACAAAACCCTATTTTAGGAGCATATATTACAAATACCCTTTCACAAATAATCTTACCTAATGATGAGACTAGTCAAGAATGTACGCCTTCCTGTACGGCATCATATTGCATGCTTCATTGTATCTTGTTCCTATCAAATTTATTAAGCTTTTAACAACCAACCATAACTCCAAATCTATGTCCAACACTCACAATTGTGTGTGAATGTTGAACAGCTCGTATTAAAATTAAAATAAGATTTAGTGTTTTGAGTTGTGACAAAAATTCATGAGCTAAATTCATAATAAGTGAGTTCTGTAGAACAAAAGTTAGTTGTCAGGAACTAGAGAATGGGTTTCTCCGATTACATGTGTACACCTACTTAGACACCGACCTATTCACACTCTAAGTAATTAAACATAAATTTTTCATCAAACATAAGAATTCACTTGGTCAACACAGTCAACAAAACCATTATTAAGCATAAAATAAATAAAATCTGACATATATACCAGTAATCAAGGAATTTCAGGAGAGTAGCAGTCAGTCTCCTCACATGGGGTAGAAGTTGGAACTAGAATGTCCTTTATTATATATGTGCGAATGCAGAATCGCAAATCTAGTCTCATTTCAAATTGGGCTTGATGTGATTAGCACTAATTTAAGCTTTTTATAGTATTATAACAAAAGAATCATAATTAATCATGTTTAGTGGGTGGCCATTAGCTAGCAGGAAAAAAAGGGTCCTCTGTTCTGCATTTTTTATAGTCTTCTTCTCGTGCACAAGGCTCCAAAAAGTTACTGAAAGTTGAGATGCAATGAAAGATTTGAACATGGGGAATTATTGGATAGCAAGATAGGAAAAGTTAAGTGGAAAATAGTCCAAAAGTCAAACTTCACGGGAGAAGTTACTAGGAACTGTATTCTACAGATCCAAGTTCCAATCTTATTAAATGAACAAGCTAGGACTTCTATGTTCCAACTCAAGAGTTAGGGTGGAAACAAAAAACACTCTAAAGGTTCGATAACCAAGAGCATGCCTCGGTGAGTTTTTGTTATTTCATGGATTCCTCTATCCTCTCTCTCACACACACATTAACCAAGAACATGTCCTCAAGTGACTTTTGTAATTTGGTGGGCAGATCTACTTGACAGACATGTGAATCACTTAGTCCTATGGCTTTCCTTCTAATGGGGTGGCTTCCATGTGCTCATCAATAGCCCTATAATGCTAACATCAGTCAAAGGTAGTTCTTTTATCCAACACATTCCACAAAAGATTAATAGACAACCAAATTATTATTATTATTATTATTATTATTATTATTATTAATATTAAGAACGAAAGCTAAAAAAGGTACTGAAAATCACTAGAGAACCACATAAAGTGTTTTTCCACCACATCTAACTCAAAATTTTCATTTAATCATAGCAAAGGCATCTGTTTGGCAGGCCAAAAATGATACAAGAAAAAAGCTAAAACCAGTTTTTTGTTTGTATATATATATATATATATACACACACATATATGTATTAATTAACCAATAACAATGGGTTTTTAATTTATTTACTGTGCCTTCGATTTTCCTTCATGTTTAAGACTGTCCTACCTTCGCAGCGTGCATGATTTGGCGTATTAGTGGGGTATTAGCTATTAGGCCTCTCCCCTCTACCACCAATCCCCCTCCCTCTCTCTTCTCTAATATTGATTTGGTAAGGTCTATATAAACACCCGCACGAACTCATGAGTCATGACCAACCAATACAACTAGCAAATCTCATACCTTTTACAGCTCTCTCTTTCGAGCTTTCTCTCTTCCCCCCTTCCCTTCTCTCTAATAGTTTTGAGCTTTTAGGGAGAATCAATGGCCAGCTTGGCTGTCATTCTAGGGTTGTTTTGGGGGCTCTGCATCTTGAGTATTGCTCTCCTGAAGTGGAATGAGCTTAAGTACAGGAAGAAAGGATTGCCTCCTGGTACAATGGGGTGGCCACTGTTTGGAGAGACCACTGAGTTTCTAAAGCAAGGTCCAGCCTTCATGAAAAACCAAAGATCAAGGTCTCTCTCATAATTTCTTGCACAATTAAGGATCTTATGTTTCCCATCTAACTGAATATCCCAATCAATTTGGGGTCATATCCTTCCAATAAAAAAAAAGTAAACTTCGTCAAAAGTTAAGTCAAAAGTTAACTTCTTCTATAGGAGCTCTGCATGATTATGTGCATGATGATTGATAAATAGGACTCCAAGATCCAAGTTTTCTTTCAACAAACATCAAACGGTGCTTAACTAGTACCGTAGCTGAAATCTTTGTACTAAATTTTCTTTCTCCTTTGTTGATGCAACAGGTTTGGCAGTTTTTTCAAATCCCACATACTAGGTTGTCCTACCATAGTTTCGATGGATCCGGAGCTAAACAGGTATATCCTAGTTAATGAAGCTAAAGGGCTCGTCCCTGGCTATCCTCAGTCGATGTTAGACATCCTAGGGAAATGCAATATCGCAGCTATCAACGGTTCTGCTCACAAGTACATGCGAGGGGCGTTGCTTGCGCTTATCAGCCCTACCATGATCAAAGATCAACTCTTGCCCAAAATTGATGATTTTATGAGATCTCACCTGAGTGATTGGGATAACAAGATTGTTGATATCCAAGAAAAAACGAAAGAGGTATGTACAAGCACCGCAGATCTGATTACTGATTCATACAATAATTTTATCCTTGCCACTCTGTTATAATACACTGTAAAACCCTTGATATTCGCTCAGATGGCGTTTCTATCATCATTCAGACAAATTGCAAGCACCGAAGCAAGCTCAATATCAGAAGCATTCATGCCTGAATTCTTTAAACTGGTTCTCGGAACTCTTTCACTCCCTATCAACCTTCCCAACACAAATTACCATCGCGGGTTTCAGGTAACCGTTTTTACCTTTCCTTCATATGGTCTAAATAAACTCATGTAAATACTGGAGCACTAATAGTTTGAATTCTCAACAGGCAAGACAGAACATTACCAGCGTGTTAAAGAAACTAGTGGAAGAAAGAAGAGCTTCCGGAGGAATACAAAGCGACATGCTTGGTTCTCTATTAAGCGAAGAGAACAAATACAAGCTATGTGATGAGGAAATGATTGACTTGATCATCACCATCTTGTATTCTGGATACGAGACCGTGTCGACTACGTCTATGATGGCTGTCAAGTATCTGCATGACCATCCGAACGTGCTAGAAGAATTGAGGGTGAGTGGTGATTTAAGTGGAAATTCCAAATTTATATCGATAGTTATGTTTCATCAGTTAACCTTGACCCCCTATGTTTCACCTTCAAATTTCCAGAAAGAACATATGGCAATAAGGGAAAGGAAAAATCCCGAGGATCCTATTAATTACGAAGACTATAGATCCATGCGCTTCACACGTGCGGTGAGTATTGCCAACTTCCAAGAATTGAACTGATATAATTACTTCAGTATAACTTATTAAAATTTTCTAGCTAATACAAAGTTGTGATATAACTACTGTAGGTCATATACGAGACATCCAGACTGGCTACAATAGTAAATGGAGTTTTGAGGAAAACAACTACTGATATGGAAATAAATGGTGAGAACAACCTCTTTAAATTTGCCTTATATTCTTCTATGCTTCCTTTATGATTCAGCAGCCACATAAAGAAAAGAAATAACTAAAGATTCACAATTTACTACTTCAAGGAGCAGTCCGAAACTATTAATCAATTTTGACATTTCTCTCCTCAATAATTAAAGTATTACATAAAAAGCAACAGTTGCATATACAAGCAATCATAGACTAAGAGATTACCTTTATGTATGGACCCTAACCTACCATGATCCACATGGAAAACCTACCATTATAACTCAAGACATTCCATTGATGCCCCATCTTGTCCCTATGAATTATTTTGTCCGTGTTTTGGATAAGAGAAGAGAGAGCTCCATTTCTATTACTGCTCGTCCTTGCAGTCAGAAACTCAAAAATTATTCCTCTGTCAAGTCCAAAGTGCTATAAATAATTAATGGAATATAGTTTTTCATGTGACCATTAACCCCACAGTTAACTAATGTGATGCTAGATATACAGGTGGTTAATTATGACATCAAATTAATAGATGCTGATTCTTGTTGAAGCATAGACTAATATCATCTGATACCAAGACACTCCTATTTCATACTTATCACTTTCTTGGCCTATATTCTTATTCAGGTTATGTCATTCCCAAAGGATGGAGGATATATGTGTACACAAGGGAGGTCAATTACGATCCGTGCATTTACCCCGATCCCTTAACCTTCAATCCATGGAGATGGCTGGTTAGTAACTTTACCAAATCAACACATGAATGACCCTTCACTCTCACGAAGCGACAACTAACAATCTCAATAATTTAATAAATTGCAGGAAAAAGGCATGGAAAATCAACACCAATTCTTGATTTTCGGAGGAGGAACAAGACAATGCCCCGGAAAGGAGCTCGGACTGGCTGAAATTTCTACATTCCTTCATTATTTTGTGACAAGATACACATGGACCGAGGTGGAGGGGAACAAACTAATGAAATTTCCTAGGGTCGAGGCGCCCAACGGGCTACGGATTAGGGTTTCTGCTCACTAGAACATTTGTGCATAGAGGAACAACTAACTTCTAACATAACAAGCAGATCAGAATAGCATTTCTGAATGTACAAAAAAATTGAGCTTAAAAAGAAATGTAGAGAATTGTTATTCGTCTTGGCAGGAAACAATAATTCGCACAGTACAAAGAATCAGCAATTATTTTTGCCTTATTGAAACTTTACCAATCAGAGATCCATGGACACGGGCTTTTCCACCTTTTCTTAACCATTTTTGAGACGATAAACCAAATTCTACACATACATGAAAAGGTGAGCTATAAGTGAATCCGCATCAAATATGTAAAGGCAAAAAACATGTTAAGCATCAAAATAAAATAAATAAATAAAGCATTAGGGTATGAATGTCAGTGTTGATTTTACCGATTACTCGCGGGAAATCTTGCTGAACTACTAACAGCGTGTAATAATAGTTGCTGAGCTTGGTTTAATTGCAGTAGATCGCCAATCGCCATAGTTCATCTGGCACTTTTTTTTTATATAATTCTGTTTTGCGCCATTAACGTATCTCTGCACTTTCTCCTGGCTTGAAATTAAGGCGGGACACTGTTCGGCTGTGTTGTGGCGGGATCCACCCCTTTTCGATTCTTCCTTTTATATATCATCACTATCTTATTCCTTTTCTTTTTGCAAAATCTACATATTAAATGTAAAAATATGGAGTATATAATTATATCATGACTTGTAAAAATAAATATTGAATAATGATACTGATAGGATGTGGCCCATCAATAAAGCCCAAACAGAAGCAGCTAGGC